>MJUU01013975.1:0-18205 GCA_002080025.1 Modiolus philippinarum | reverse complement strand
CCATATTAATTTTTCACAAGGAATCCATTAAAAAAAACTGCATCAAAATCGGACTTAAAATAAAAAATTTATTTTTTTGGAGATTTGCCCCTGTTGGGCCCATTTATCTCGTGAGCGGTACATGCTATGTGAAATCCGTTGGCATACCCTAGATTGGAAATTTCCTCAGGAGCACACTGAAAGAAACCCCATCAAAATCCGATTAATAATAAAGATTCTACAAACAAACATGTGAAAACACCCAATTTAACCCCTTTTGGCCCCTTTTTTAAAAACGGTTGGGGCCACAATTACCAAAACTGAGCCAAGCCTTCCTTTTGTACCAAAGAACATTATGTTAAAATTTCATAAGGATTGATCTACTGGAACTAAAGTTATTGACCAAAAACTAAAGTGTCTACAGACGACGACAACGACAACGACAACGACGACGACGACAGCACCATACCAATATACGACCGCAAAAATTTTTGCGGTCGTATAAAAACTTTAACATGTTCAGGAATCTTTTTTATTCTTTTCTTTTTTTTTTATTTGACAAATGAGGAGTCCATTCAAACAGATAAAATTTAATAGTCAAGTTTTAAAATAAAATATAACAGAGCCCTGTATCTGAGTTTTAAACATCATTAATACAAAAATCTCAAAATTAACAGGCTTTAATTTTGTACTACAGACGTGTGTTTCATCAGTGACACTCAAATCCAAACATCTGAAAAATCCGGACAAGCTTATGAGTTTGAAGCTTTGCACGTGCAGGTTGTCTAATTGGGCTAAGGACATCTATGTCGATAACCCTTAGTTTATGTCTATTTAAACAATATTTCGCAACTGCAAATTTGGAAAATGACAACTTCAATGATATTTCATGTCAACAAAACAGTGAAAATTAAAAGAATTTTTTCTCTAGAAAAGTAATAATGATAATTGCATGTTGTTAAATATGTAATTCCATAGTAACAATTGATTGAAATTTCAGATATCAGTCTTTCAATATCACACATTTACAAAATGTTTGTATATTAAAACAAAAATTCCACAAATAGACTTATCAACTTAATCCTATATCCAAAAAACTCCAACCAATTAAACCTAAGAACTGTTGAAAAATTAAGTCACCTGTCGGAAACATATGGTCACCAGAAGTATCTAAAATAAAGAGTTCGAGGTCATTATCCTCTGGACCAGGCATCCATGTATCTGTTGAAAATCTTCTGTATCTAAGAACTACATGCTTTGGCCTATCACAATAAAGCCTATAAAAATATAAACAAAAATAATAAGAACCAACTATTTGTAAAAGTGTTAATAATTATGTTTAAGTAGAGGCTCAACCAAGCTTGAATTGCTAACCTGCTTTTTTTTATAACCACAAATTAGCTTGGTACTTTCTGGAAAAATTATTTTGTACTTATTAGGTTGCAAAGTTGAATTTTATCTTTTTGTGACAGTCTTCTTGATTTTCCTAATGGAACAAAAAGATAACATTTATGGATGTTGATGCTGGAAATCACTTCAGTTAACTTGTCCATATCTAATCACAGAAACTTAGCACCTCATAGGCTCATAGAATTTAATGTGACACTATGTCCAAAAGCAGTAGGTATGTTTTTGCATTGTTGTGCACATAAAGATGTTGGAGATTCCAAAATCTCACTATTCTGGTGTACTTTTATATCATTTTAATAAAAAAAAGTAGCGCTACATAGCTAACTAGACCAGGTCCAAAGGTGAGATATTTGCACAAATTTATATTCCACTGAGGTAAGCAGAAAAAATCTGCTTCCACTATATACATGTATATTTGGTAGATTTATAAAAAACAGGTAATTGCAAGCTGAGTCGTGCTAAGGATACCCTCATTCGTTTATTGGTCTGAAATTTTCTATATATGTGTCTATAAATTCAGAAATTATTGTTTTTTATATCTGTAATGAAATTTTCCATTAGTGCAATGCTGAAAAAATTCTAAGTCACTCGTTAAACAGGAAGTAGAAGTGGGGTAAACCTGAAAAGAGGAGACATAATAAAATTCATGACAGCAACAACATATCTCAAGTATAAAATCATTTCTTCCAGTAAAAGCCGAGATATCTGTTACAAAAGTTTCCCTTAATGCAATCCTAAAAAATTCTAAGTGGCTTGGTAAACAGGAAGTCGAAGAGTGGTAAACCTGAAAAGAGGAGACCCGGTACAAGTCATTACGGCAAAGCCATGTCTCAAGTATAAAATCATTTCTTCCAGTAAAAGCTGAGATATCTGTTATGAAAGTTTCCATTAGTGTAATCCTTAAAAAATTCTAAGTCGCTCAATAAACAGGAAGTTGAAGAGCGGTAACTCTGAAAAGAGGAGACATGGTACAAGTCATTAGGGTAAAGCCATATCTAAAATATAAAATCATTTCTTACAGTAAAAGTCGAGATATCTATTACGAAAATTTCCATTAGTGGAATCCTGAAAAAATTCTAAGTCGCTCAGTAAACAGGAAGTAGATGTGCAGTAAACCTGAAAAGAGGAGACACGGTGCAAGCCATTCTGCCAAAGCCATATCTCAAATATAAAATTGTTTGTTCCAGTAAAAACCGAGATATCTGTTATGAAAGTGTGAATGGACAGATGAACGAATGAACGGACAAAGTGATTGCAATACAGCCCCCTCTCTTTGAGTGGGGGTATGAAATATGATTTTTTAACTGTCCTGCATGTGTAGCCTAGGAAGCTAATGTATAAGTTTGCTAATTGCAAACATCTTCAGAAGATGCAAAGATCATTTCAAATAAATTAAAACATACCGGTAAACCACATTGAGACTTAATTGATTCTATCAGTTTTGGATCATATGAACCCAAAGTTCAGAGCACTCATTAAAACAGACTTGTATTTCATCAGTCTGATTTTTATTAATGTGGCATTATCATGCAATTCATCATAAATCATTTATGTAGGACTATGAAATTAGGAAAACGAAACAAAATTTGCATGTTATTACACTTAGTTTTCATTTATGCTATGAAAGTATACATGAACCAGTTCCAGGGTGAAACCTGGGATATATAGTAATATTTCTAATATGATTTGCATATCAAGAAATAGACTGACTTGTTTGGCTAAATCGACTTACAGTAGCAGTTTCCGAAATTGGTTATTTTTCGATAAACGACATTGACAGAACTACATTTATGTTCACCTTATAAATTCATACACCGTGACATTCAAAGGGAACAAAAAATTTAATCTGGCATAATAAAAGAATTATAAGGATTAAACACCGTTTGAAAAGAATTTATTGAAGTATATGCGGGAACAAGTCACCCACAAACTTATCATAAAAGTCAAAGAATTTTTATTTGTTTGTGAATGAATTGGTCCCATTTATACTCCAATGAATTCCTTTGAAATAGTGTTTTTTAAAGTTTACCTTTGGTCAACTTTTATAAATAAAACGACAGTAATATTTACCAGAACTGGTGTTGGTATGAATGGTTTGACATGTCATTTAAGACATTATCTAACCATGTCTTTACATCCCATACACATCCTATGATCTCTACATTAGGAACAACAATGAAGCTTTTCTCAATTTCTGTCTTTAGTTTGGGAAGAGTACTGGCGTTATTTCTTCTTAGTCTGTGGGAGATTTTTGAAAACCTTTGATCCACGTCTTCGTGCGTGTGCCCTTTGATTAAGAAAGAAAGGAAAGCCTGAAAAGATAAACTCAATTTTTGAATTAAATATTGCAATGTAAATACAGATGAGGACAAACTAACATATCTTACCTATATAAACAGCTTTTACTCTATAAAGATGTGGACACTGTAATGGTCCACTTAAACATTAGCACATCAAACCATCAAAACAAATTCAAATGTTTATTTACATATCAAATATTACTGACAAACTATGTTTTGATACTGAGAAATAGAGCAAAATACCTGCTAGTCAGTGAAAATTTGATTAAGGATAAAGACATTTTGACAGACTGTATTTACAATTTACAAAAATATTGGCATTGCAACTATCTTAGACAATCAACCCTAAAATGAAGTCAAAGACTAAAGACACATGATCTGACAGGTAACTCTTATAACCTACATGTATGCCCACTATTGTTGGCATGCCATATATACATATATACAACAGCATGAAAACTTAAACCTAGTAAATGACTATTAAAATGAGGTCAAAGCCATAAGCCATGTAACAAATTGAAATGTTCTTCGAGTTACTCACAAAAAACATACCTAATGGAATTTGAAAGATGAATGCTTAAAGAAAACTAGAGGCCAAATCACCCAGCTGCAAAACAAAAACTGTCCATGGTTGGCATGGTCATTGTGGGTGATGAGGAGATGCTCTCTGTCAGTCAGACTAGCAGCTGTTTAGCATATATTTCTTAATCAGCCAATTAAAATATTTATTGTCCAATCTTTACAAAATGACTAGAAAAACACCTACATGTATGTCAAAACATTTGCATATTTTCAAAGTTAAATTCTGCAGACAAAATACACATTTACATAATCTAATCTAAAACTCCACTAGATTTTATCAAAATCTTATGGGTACTTTATGGTCAGAGTTGTGGATAACATACTTCCATGCTTTTTAAAAAAATTCCTAAGGATTTCTATGTTGTAAAAGTGACGTCTGCTTAAACCTAAAGCTTAACAGATATATATCTAAAATTTAATCATTTATTTTACCAACCTCTTGAACGTATCCTGCAAGACATAGATATCCTAGAAATCCTATAACATATTTATTTTTATTTTCTCTACCGCAATTGTCACATTGCACATACAGTTTTGGAGGTAGGTGTGTTCTTCCATCACAAATAGCTTTGACAAAACAACTGATGGTCAGGTTTGGGTCATGCGGCCATTGTAATAGGTCAATGTAGAAATGATCTTTCTTTCCATGTACCAAAGCACCTGTAACATGTGTTTTTAATGCTGGAGCTCCTGACTGGAAAAATATACAAGAAACTGTCATCTCATATAGATAAATTTTGGCACAATCAGTACATAAAGTATACATCATGATCACAAATGTAGGAAGGAAAACCTTTTGCATAGTCCTAATAGGATTTGAAATATAACATATTTCAGATATGTGCACAAGATATGTATTTCCATTTTTCTGAATATGATGCTTAATGTTTAGGTTATTTCAGGTTAAATTTAAATGTCATTGTCTTTATTTATGGTTGTACTTGTTTTTATACATCAGGTGAGCATGATCATCATCATTTGCTTGTTACTTTTCAACATCTTGTTCTATAAGGCCAAGTAAACTTAATTAGTAGATTCTCATCCAATTTCGCAAAAATATGGGGCAGGTGGGAGGATTTTATTTGTTATTTTTTCATTTTCAAACTGTTAAAACGGCCCTGAATGAAGAGAAATAACATCAATTAATGGTTACATTGGTTCAAGAGATGCAAACATGTCAAGAAATATGAATTGTACATGTATGTATAGAAATACATTTTTGTAGCTGTGCAAATTTAGTGGCAGCACTTTTCTGACGAATTAGAGGGGCGAGAATAACGAAAACCATGTTTTTCTCAAACTGTAAACTATATATCAGTGTGTAATTTAACCAAATCCGGAAATGAAGATAAAAAAGTCCAGATTTTTCAATTTTTGGAAAATAAAAAAAATCGGGGTGGGGGATTTTTTAAGGGGCGGGCGGGGATGAGATTCTACCAATTAATTTTATTTGGCCTAAGATACTGTAAATCAGAAGTTATTGCAAATAATGCAAAAAATTAAGAAAACGTGCTTTTCGTAATCTGCTACAGGTTTTATGAAATCATTGACAAAACTTGAATAGCAACACTTTCAATATTAAATACATGCAGTAATATCTGAATATTAATTAAATTTTTGTAGAATTTTGTCACAAAAGAAAACATGGGACATTTTGATAGTATAAATTTGGAATTAGACCCTCCAAGGTATGGACTGACCACTTGATCTATTAAAATTTTACACCTTATCATGCTAGCAATTGCCTATGAGTTGTTTATTTTCACCACAAATTACATCACCTTGCCATAAGGAATGACTGTCATATTTTTTAGGTTTACGAAGAAATACCCTCAGTCTTGTGGTGTACACTATATAAGCCACATAGTGGGTTATTTTGAAGGGTGCACCAGGGAACTGAGGTTATTTTGAATATACCAGAGAATATATTACACTCATTCTTTATAATTTGATTCCAATGTCAAAGTATCACGAGAAAATCAAGGAAAAACTTTAATAACCTCACAGTCACATAAGAAAATTTAGTATATGGCCTGATAAACAAAATATACTTAAACAAATCTGAAAAGGTGTCACATTAAATATTAACTCATTCTTATATATCTTAAATCTAATGTAAGTATTGCAAACTTCCTATTCCATAGTGCAAATTCTTCAAAAATAGGGCATAAGGCCATACAAAATCAACATCCAGTTTGTCTGATTCCCGTCATGTTGCAAAAGGTCTTGGGGGTCTTGGAAAGTAGCATCTGCATTCAGATACGATTAAAATGCAAAAATTCAGGGTTAGAAGATAAAATGGTGTATTTGATGTCACACTTAAAAAGCTTGTAATTTATTAGACATTCAATGTATGCCATACCAGAAATCTGGACAAAAATGTGGTCTAGTGAACTATGTTCCACAACAAGTTATCTGATATTGCATGAAAAAATGTCTTTCTACTTGAACAAAATTCATCTTAACATTTATTCTTTTAGAATATTTGAAAAATAATGTTTCCAGCTAGCTACAATGCAGAAATGCTTATTTGTCTATTTTATATGGCACAAGTCCGACAAATTAAGGGTTAATTTGGCATTGCCTAAAACAACTTTTTCAGTCCAAATAATTCTAAAAGTCCTAATAATTCTGTCCCTTTATAAGAAGGAATACTTTTTGCAATTTTGTAAAAAAGTGAATTTTATACTTTTTTGTGAGTGAAAAAAATGTAAAATTTCCAACAAGAATACAATGTATGCACCCAAACCTTGGGTCTGGTCCATCCTTTAAAATGAGGTAAATTTGTTTTAGACTGGTCCATCCCGTCGATAATAACACTCAATGCTTCAGTTGGTTTTTTCGATGCTTCTTCTCTCTTTTTATAATAATCTAGCCGTTCCTTCCTAAAAAATGAATTTGCGGATGTAACAAAGAAAGTCAGGCTTAGAAATACTTAGAATCCCTCAACAGTTAAAAATTCACAGTTGATCTTGACAAGCAATTATTTACAAATGTTTTTAGTATTCATATAAAATAAAATAACAGTGAGACAAGATTGACCTTATTCTAAGTATCTAAGTATATATGTTCTATTTGTTTAGTGCGATAAAAAGCTCATCACAGAAAATACAATTCCATCCTTCTAAATTCATTAATTACCTCCGCTTGTTACGGAGATAAGACTATAAACTCGTTGAAAGAATTCCATATCTTTCCCTTTTTTTTTCGGCAAAATGAATTTCCTTACGAATCCTGCATAAACTAATGTGGTAGCTATTCTTTCTACTTGGAAAAGTTTCAAAAGAGATATTTTTTGCTAAATTCACCACAATCTCTATTAATATTTTTAGGAAACTAGCCATTTTGTGTATAGGGCAGAATAATCCTGCACAGTTTAAGAAAAGGATCATAAATGATTATTCCATTCATTTCTGGCTTAACTATGCAACTGGTTAAAATCAAGAATATCTCGCTATGAAATGGCTTGTAACTGATGTGCTTTACGACAACGTTTTTCCAAAATAATAGATAAGGTGTATTAAATGAAAATGTTTATATAAGAAAGAAAAAGTACCTTTGGCGGTCAAGATGGCATTTAAGGTCTCTTTTCAGGAGTTGTTTGGCCTGCGAGTCCTTCAGCTTTAACAAGTCCATTTTTACCTTCATGCAAATATCACATGGATTTATATTTTTGGTCTGAAAAAAATTATAAGTAGACAAATTTAGTAATATGGTACTCTCCATTATTAACATTGTAATGTGCTTGATACAATATGTTTGAGTTATTCTCAGTATAAGTTTATCTCAATGAAATAGGTGCAAATGTGTCTGTCCTTTGGCTTAATTATGTCTAACAAAGATGCTCAACTAAGCCTGTAGTTGCCTATATAGTAATATCTTTTTATAACATTCATTTATGTTCACAAAATAATTCTAAAATTTATACAGGACATCCTAAAAATTATTCATGTGATGTAACAATAAAATTAGTGTATTTGTTGTCAACATGTTTAACAAGATGTTTAAAATAGGACCAGCCATAACAACTACAGTGAGACTGGCTTGTGTCGAGGTCCAAGGGTCTACAAAAATACTTTGACTCATCCGATGCTTCGAGTAATCAGTAATGGATTGATTACCTCCGGTTGATGTCATACTGTGATACCCAGTGTTTTTGTATCAAAGAAATGTGTTTAGATTAATTAGAAACTTAATTTACAAATCTTTAATTACCCTTTTATCTTTTACAATACCCAAGCTTATAATTCCATCATAACTCGAATTCAACAAGGTGTCAAAATGTTTACCTTTATCACCTGTAATGATTTAGGCTAACCAATAATCTGAGTTAATTCATATGTACCGAGAATGTAAAAACAACCAATTATGCAAAGTTTGCAATCCACGTTTTAAAAGTTTAACTTAATTTCTTCTATTAAATTCAATAAATATTAAAAATTGCCGATAAAATTTTCAGTTCGTAAAATATCAAGAAATTAACCCTTTTCATACCTCTTTATAATATATTAATTTCATGATATATATTTTAGTGTTGGTTAAAACATTTCACTGTAGATTCGATATCCGTTTTTTCGAAAATGACCTTGAAAAAAAAACCAAAATCACCAATCCGACTTCAAATTAAAAACAGGTAAAATGTTGTTTTCAAAGTTTTGGGACCAAAACATTTATTCGATACATCCGATGTTTTTGACACAAAGGAGTTCTAATAAACAGTGTTGAATGTACACAGACTATGAAGGAAATATTTTGGGACCGAACATCGACTTCGACACATCTGATGTATTCTAATAAAAAGTGTTCGACACAAAGAAGTTTTACTGTATATTAATGGACCCAAGCAGCCATGTTTAATTTTAAATCTACCAAAAATGCAAATCTGGTCTGAACTTATTAGGATACATACTATACCTTTGCAAAGCTGACTAATCTTCCAAAGTTTTTGGTAAATAACTTATAAAAGTGGCCTGCAGTAATATGTGGTCCTGGTCCTTCCATATATTCATCAAACATATATTTTATGTTGATACAATCAGGCATCAAAACTATTTCTCTTTCAGGACTATAATCACCATAATCTTTAAGGAAATTCTCAAAGAATCCTATAACACTAAGCCCTATAAAATTAAAACAAGTGACAAACTACATGTATATACTCCTTCCTTATGACACTTAAAACATTTCAAAAGCTTTTATGTCTGAAAATTATGAAAATGTACTGAATTCAAAATCTGAAAATAAATAATAACTTACTAAGGCCATGATAAAATAAAATTCCTAGATTCTCATCCCTGCCTGCCCTATCTTAATTTTCAAAGGAGAAGGTGTGCTTTGGGGTCTTTTTGGCCCTGTGAATTGGGCAAAAAATCGAATTGTCAGTAGAGGCTAAAGACTGCTAATCTTGTAGTAACTAAATATAGGTCTGGAAAGATTATACACATATTTGACAGTTTTAATGATGTACTTTTAATGATGCCGTCATCAAATTTCATGTAAATTGAGAAAAATGAAAGATTTGAACAAATTATTACGTAGTTCCTGTTAGATTTTGGGTGCGCTAATACAAATCACACCCGTCGCCTGAAAATATTTTTTGTCTACTGGAAGATAGTTATGTAATACACTTTACCTGTAAATATCTTTGTGGGCGACGGCTGCAGAGCATTTTAAAATACGTGTAATATTCATCAAAAAAGCGAAAATTCTGCAGATTTCTGCAAATTATGAATATTTGTCATTTTTCAACTTTCTGTTATGATCCACTTAAAGACATGACATTCTGTTATGATCTATTCAAAGACATAATTGCAAAATTGTTATTGTTTTATTTAAGTACATTATATTATAACTTCAATCAGTGATTTAACAGACTGTGATGGTTTCATTTTAGGGCCATTTTCAGCCCAAAATGTACCTTTTCTTTTCCCCTGAAGAAAATTGATCCGAAATAAACCTGTTGTATCAGGATCTGGCCAGTAATTATTGTTTGGTATGATGTTTTGATTATTTTTTAGTGAAAAAAGGAAGATGATTACAGAGCTTTTTCTAATGATGGTGTCAAAAGTAATTTTTCATACAATTTTATTTCAGAAAAAAACTTGTTCCCCTACCCCAATTGTTTTTTGGAAAAGTAAGATAAGAATCTATGATTTTCTTATTATTACAGCCTTACATGTATAGTCCATTACTAGATTTTGTGAGGTTCACGAAATGCATTTCTATGCAATCAAAATAGTGATTGTGTGTCAAAAACAAATAGATTGGGAAGAAAATAAATCAAATGTTTCATGACTTTGATATGATAGGATTTGGAATAACGTTTACAGAGAAAACTAGACATTTTACCTTAGTACATGTAACTGTCAATTGTTTACCTGAGCAAATTGTGTGTAAAATTAATCTTTATCAAATACTTTAATATTATGCCTTTTAACAAATAACCCAGAGTTTTAGAGTAATTTTTATTAGTCTATCTAAAGAAAGACACCATAAAAGAACTATAAACTTTTTCAAATTTGTGAAAAATTGGAAAAAACGGGAAATTACCATGTGTTACCTGCTTTACCTACGACTACATTCATAAATATCTATTGAACTGACCTGGTCTTCTCGAATGTAAACAAGTATTCGGGATTTGAATAAACAACTTATCAATTTTGTTATTGGAAGATACGTGACAGATTGGAGGTCCAAACGGGACAAAATGATCTTGGGCAGATATGTACATATATGTTAAATATAGTTTGTCCAATAATGTGGACTAATATAAATTGTGTTAAAAAGTGGTCGTAAATCTCACGTTAGGATCTGAGGCCAATTTTTGGAGAAAAAAAAATTTTTCATAGAATTTGAAAATCTTAAATAAACTACTATTATTCGATATTTTTTCCCATCCTTATGTCGTTGCATTTTTTCTTCTTTCCTTTGCCATTTCTGTGGGTTTTTTTTTTCGAGAATATGAAACTGAGGGGCTTTGCAAGCGCAGCATGATATGACAGCAGCATGTCGACAACAGAAGACTGCAAATAGATACACTAATAGTTCTTGCTTGACACAATAATGTGTTTGACACAGTTATATGTTGGACACAATAATGTATTTGACAAAGTAATATGTTGACACAATATGAAAAATGAAAATTTGACATACCCTTTAAAATGGAGTTTTTGGCCATTTGGGCCCCTTGTATCTCAAAAACGGTAAGAGATACAAAAAATTGGCTGGACAATTCTGAAATCTCTCATTGAGAGGAATCCAATGAAAAAACTCCCATCAAAATTGGATGAAAATTGAAAATTTGACATACCCTTAAAAATGGCGTTTTTGGCCCTTTGGGTCCCTTGTATCTCGAAAACGGTAAGAGATCGAAGAAATTGGCTGAACAATTCTGAAAGCTCTCATTGAGAGGAATCCAATGAAAAAAATCCAATCAAAATTGGATAAAAAATTAAAATTTTATTACACTCCAAAAATCACGTTTTTAGCCCCTTTGGCCCGTTTTATCTCAGAAACGGTAAGAGATAGAAAAAATCTGTTGGCATACTACTGAAAGCTCTCAAAAAAAATCCCATCAAAATAGGATGAAAAATAAAAAAGTTATATTGCCAGGGAAATTAGCCTTTTTGGCCCCTTTGATCTCAAAAACGGTAAATAATATGAAAAAAGGCTTGGGGAGAGTTTTACTACATTTTTCATAAGGAATCCTTTGGATAAAACCCGATCAAAATCAGACAAAAAATAAAAAAAGTTACAAAATTTGGGGCATGGCCATTTTTGTCCCCCTCATAAATCAAAAAAGGTAACAGATAGAGTCATACGGGAGGTGTCCATTCTTTACAATTTTTTGCAAGCAATTTATTTAAAGAAACCCCATCAAAATCGGATGAAAAATGATTAAAATATCCAAAAATTTTGTAAAAACCCCTTTTGGCCCCTCCAGAAAAAACCGGAAGGACAAGAATCCCCAAAATTAATACCAACCTTTATTTAGTATTAAGGGTCAACCTAACCAAACATCAAAAGCACCCATCAACTGGAACTAAAGTTATCGTGCGGAAACCTAACCTGTCTACCGACGCCGACGACAGCGTCATGACATAATATGACCGCAAAATTTTTGCGGTCGAATAAAAAAACGAACATTTTTAAGTCTTAAATTGTGGCAATAAACATTGCTCTAATACCAGCATACTGATAAACAAGTGAGAAAAAAAAAAGAGAGAGAGAAAACCATCTGTATAATAAAATCATGTTGATGTAAGAAGAAATAATACTGTGTTTTTAGATAATCAAAATGACACTTTAAACCCCCCCCCCCCAAGCCCCATCGAAAGTTTTGAGTTTGAACAGTCGTTATAAGTCAGAAAAATGTGGCTGTACATCTGTTCATAGAATAAAACATAAATGTGCATAAAAAAATATCTGTTTTTGAAAAATTCCGATGAACTGTTATATCTGTGATGCATAAAGATGTATCCTAAATATTACATGTACATGTATTATCTCTTTGTTTACATGCATATCCACCATTTATTCAATGTGAGTTTGACGAATTGTCCAATCATACAGCACAATTTACCAAACAAACAACACTTTCTATTCATGATATATAGAATGGGTGTTTAGGGTTGGGAGAAAAAAACAAACTTATATTTTGTTTCATGAGCAAAAATAAAATTTATTCATATCAATATTTTTTGCAAAAGTACTTAGACATGTCATCTATCTGCTGATACGAAAATTTTTACTTTTAGCTTTAAAAGGTGTGTATGAAGTTTTGCGTCAAAAAGTCACTAAAACTTTCAACTTTTCACTTTTATAGCCGACGCCGATATCGCCATAAAATAATACGACCGCAATTTTTTGTGGTCGTATAAAAAATACATCTCCACATAAAGCTGATGAAGCTATGTCTTGTTTTACAGGAAAAGATGTTGGACCTCAACCTCAGATTGAGTTGAAATCATTCAACCATAAAATATGAATCATATAACTAAAAGATTACCTGAAACATCTGCATACCAAACAACCATCTTTTCAGATGTTTTACTTACATCAAACTGGCTGTTGATGTGCTACACATGAGTGCAAAGTGTACTCCTATAGGCTACCTCTACTTCCTAGAAGCAATCTGAATAATACTTATAGGCCTTCCACTATAAACGTTTACAAGACTGAACACAAACTCATCAATGAATTTACTAAACTGATAGATGAACTGGTGTTGTACATGTATCTGTAGGAATTTAAATCTTGTTCATTAGCTAACAAATGAACTTATTTCTAGAGAGAAATCTATTTGACCTGATGGAAACTCCTAAACAAAGGGACAACAATGCAGTTGATTAGTTAACAATAGGAACTTCTTTCTGAAGACAAATCTATCACTGCTGATAAAAACTCCTCTGTACATCTGTTAGAATTAAATCTCCTACAGATTAAATATCAGTTCATCTATCAGTTTAGTAAATTCATTCATTAGTTGGTGTTCACTCTTGTATAAGTTGATAGTGGAAGGACAATAATAACATTTTGTGTGTTAATAAACCATCTATATATGCCATTTAAATGTATATCACCTTTTTATAATTCTTTAAAACTGTCATCTCAAAGACATGAGAGTCCATTTAATTTCAATAGTATTTTGAATGAATGAAACATAGAGCAGATCTCAAAGTGATACATACCTTTTTCATTATGACAAGGATTTTTTCTGAAACTGTCCACTTCAAAAACATCACTTTTGACATGAGATAAAGCTCTATAATATGTTGCTTTACTTAAATTCAGCAGGTCCAGAAATTTGCTCCTGTAGAATAATAATATTTCTTTGTATAAAATACACTGAAGAAAATCTTTGTACTGAAATACATTGTAAAATTTCAAAAGGCATAAAGATGCATTAGCTGACTTGAGGTGTTAAGGTAATGCACATTTTTAAAGTTACATTGTTCAAGAAATAACTTTCCCTTTTAAATTGTGAATTATTATTAAAATATTCAGAGAATAAAATTATAACCAAATGTGTCGTTTAAATATATCTAATGTAAATATTTTTATAAATACATGAATTAATATCCCGAACATGACAAAGGTAGATTTCAATTACATGTAGAGGTAAAATTTTGGATTTATTGTCCAAAAACCTGATTTTTCTGTTTTTCAGTGACCTTGACATTGAACAAACTTCTCCATAAATTAATCGGAAATTTGAAATTATTTTCAGGAAACCCTATTTAAAAAAAAAAAAAAAATTTTGTGACCTTAACCTGAGCATTTTTTTTTGTAAATCAATGTTTGGTTCTCACTTTCTTAATATATATCAATATCCAAAAGATTCTTTTAAATTAGATGAAAGCTTTAGAAATTATTGTCCAGAATGAAATGTTAATTTCTTGTCCAACCACCTGCTCACTTGCCTACCTGCCTGCCAAATGGTGCATGCAATTATTCCCCATTGAAAATTTCTATTGTCTGAACAAATTGTTAAACATAAATCCCATCTTGAACAATTCCTGTTCAGTGGTTTCATTACAGAAAGCTGAAACGTAAAATTCCATTAGGCCATATAAAATTAATTTTACGGTTCTCAGGCCCGCGCGCATCCATTCTCAGGTCGCCGCATTGCCGATTTTATCGTATTTTTAATAAAATAAAAAACCGGAAATGTGGTGCCGTTCCGGAAAAAAAATCCCGGTTAAGATCCGCTCTTCATTTTCGCGCCACTTCCGCATTCAGAATTCTCGGATAACTTCGCTTTCTCATACCAATACTTCCGAATACTCACGAAAGAACTTTAGTCAGATAAACGCTTGTAAAAAGCTTTTGTTTGCATTGATAGCAACATGTGAAACAAAAAAACAAAATCGACAATTTTGCAGAAAATGTCTGTAGTGTCCATAAGTATTCGGCACGCAGCAACTGTTATATTGCCGTGGACCATCATTGATGGATACTCGGAAGGCTGCACATTTCTCCAAATATATGAAGGCGCGAAGTGATAATTTTGACTTGGGAAGTTGGTCTTTTCCAGAAAAACTGCAGAATGCAAAGGTGTCCGTGGCAATTCTAAACTTGTTCTATCATTTACATGTCAGTTGTAGTTCGAGAATAAAAAAATGCCCTCATCTGTTTATCAGCCAGTAAAAAGATAAAAAAAGCCTCCCTCCCTCATCTATTTTTGAAAAAAATGGCCTGAGAACCGTAAAATTAATTTTATATGGCCTTAGTGTTGAATGTTTAACTTAGTCAAAACATGGCAGCCGTATTGAACTTCTAGCTGGCAAACAATTCGTAAGTTGAGAACATGACCACAAAGATGAAAATTGGAAAAATTTGACATTGGTACCAACCATGAAGACAATGCTGATGACAATTGTTTGAATTTAGGTTAGCAGATTACTATACTTAGTCTATATCAAATGAAGGTACATGACTGACAAAATAGAAGAATACTGTGACACTTTAATAAAACTTGTCCTGTTGTTGTGTTTCATTTCATACTTTTTAAGTTGTGCAGATCTCAACCAAAGTTTGCTATAACATAGGTAAACTTAGAAGATGCCCCCACCAAAGGTTCAGTCCGATAAACAGGAAGTTGACAACCGACATCCATGAAATACACAGACATGATACAACACATGATGGTAAAGCAGAATATCAAATATCAAATCATATCCATGAGTAGTTCATGAGTTTTAGCTGATAAAAATTTTTCAAATGTAAATACTAAGTTTAAGTCTGGTAAACAGGAAGTTGACAAGCTGCATCTACGTCAGTTGCACACACAATACAACTCATGGTACTAAAGCTGCATACCAAATTTCAGATCATTCCCATAAGCGGTTGCTAAGTTTTAGCTGACAAAAATGTACTTATGGACATACTGACGGACGTACGGACGGACGACTGTAAAACTTAATTCCCCAGATGCCTAAAGGCGGGCTAATAAAATACATTTGATGGAATGATAACTCACCGTATCTGATTCACTCTAAGTACCAATATTCAGGGTTTTATATAATTAATCAATTTGATGCTCCTTAACTAAATCCTACATGTGACACTTTCATTATGATAGTTATTCTTTTCACCTAAAAGATCAAAACCTGTCCTTTACTCAGTTAAAATTCATATCATTTCTATTACCAACAGATGACATGTCCCTGGAAAATGTGGCATCTTATCTTCTTTTCCTGTCTGTAAACTGTATTTCTTATCAAATCAATCAGTTGGTTTGTCCTTTCATCTCCTTGCTTGCAGCTGTAAAACTTTGACCTCAGATGTTGAATTTTAAGGACAATACTTTCATCCATTAACAGCTCTTTGCCACACTGGTTATCACAAGAACAATCATTGATTAGATCAGCCCTGATTTTGTCCGGAAAAAGTCTGTATGCTTTGGAATCTGTTGGTATTTCTAAAAAATTTCAAAGATAAGCAAACAGTGTTAAGAAAACTAAATTCAAAGATAAATTTTTTGACAAGTTATTTTTATTCAACAAGCATATCTTCATACATTAAATCTACACACAGTGACTTTGGAGAAGAGAATGAGCAAGAAGGGAAAAAGATCAAAACCAAATGTTTATACTATGAATATCTTGATATCATATTTTCCATACATATGTGTAGAACTTAATTTTCCAACAATGAAGTGAAAGTTTCTTTTAAAACAATACTTAGTTACTGTTAAGTTTCATGTTCTATACTTGCCAGCATCATACTGCTGTATTAATTGCGGTTGACGAGCATCAGTAATTACTGTATCATTTGAAGAATCTGGATCTACAAAAGAATATTCTATGCTTGTAAGAAACACCAATTTCAACACAAAAAGAATAAGATTATATCCAGTTTTTATGGCTTTGGGACTTTTATGTCCTAAAACTTTCCCAACAATTTTTTTTGCAGTTAAGTCATATTTTTGTAAATATGAGCTCTCTTAAACTGTAATACTGGTCATTAAATCCATATGTCTTAGATTATAACTGTTAGTATGATTCCAAAAATAAATGGTTACTAATGAAAAAATCAATAATATAGAACGCTGTCTATTTGAAAAAGAGAATTTCTATTTTATTCTCTTTTTTTATTGGTAACTAAATTTCGTAACATTTCTGCATTTCTTTGATATTTTCTACAAACTAACGATACAAGTGGGGCTATTGCCCCACACGATGTTAGCATATTGTGTTGAAATTACCCCCAAAAGAATAAAATATGTTGTAATCATTAAACCTCAAAACAAAATAAAGTATAGGGAATATGAATGAATATAACTTCTAACCTTCCGCGGAGAAATTTCCCCGCTTAAGAAATCGTGTATTGGCAGATGTAAGCATCACTACATGAGGCAAAAATGCATCGTTGACATTGCATAAAACCCAAGCGGGGAAATTTCCCCGCGATAATTGAATTGATAAACTTTTTACTTGAATACTGAAAAAATATTACTTAGTACATGCCATGTTTAATTTCACTGGGACAATGTCAATACCAACAAAACTTCCCCAGGAGGTGGAAAGCTTTTCATACTTCACCCTCGACATTAAAATGTAATTGCTTTTACATCAAATTCGATGACAGTTTTTAAGAACTGCTTTGGGGAAATTTCCCCGCGTGAGTTTTGGACAAATTTTCATCAGATAAATAATTTGTTGAAAATCAAATGAGTGGAGAAATTTCCCCACAAAAGATCTGGACAAAATTTTTCAGATGCTGACAAAGGTGTGTGGGGAAATTTCTCCACTAGCTAAGTAGTAGTTGAAAACAATTATACAGGAGATTTTTCGAAGAAATGCAAATATATGTATATAAATATTGATATACGTCGACAATTCTGATTCAAAGTTTGATGGCATAATTTTCAAAGAGCGACAGGGAATATAAATTGTCTATAGCATATTTTACTTATCTTGGAATTATTGGAA
>MJUU01013974.1:106143-116288 GCA_002080025.1 Modiolus philippinarum | reverse complement strand
TTTTGCCAGGTGAGCGATACAGGCTCAGTCTCTGAGCCTCTAGTTCTGGGTTCTTGTTTTTACAATGTCTCTGGACTTTGTTTTTTCTGCGTTCTTGTTTTTACAATGTTTCTGGACTTTGTTTTTCCTGGGTTCTTGTTTTTACAATGTCTCTGGACTGTTTTTTCTGGGTTCTTGTTTTTATAATGTCTCTGGACTTTTGTTTTTTCTGCGTTCTTGTTTTTACAATGTCTCTGGACTTTGTTTTTTCTGCGTCCATGTTTTACAATGTCTCTGGACTTTGTTTTTCTGTGTTCTTGTTTTTACAATGTCTCTGGACTTTGTTTTTTTCTGCGTTCTTGTTTTTACAATGTCCCTGGACTTTGTTTTTCTGCGTTCTTGTTAATACAATGTCTCTGGACTTTGTTTTTCGGCGTTCTTGTTTTTACAATGTCTCTGGACTTTGTTTTTCTGCGTTCTTGTTTCTACAATTTGTCTGGACTTTGTTTTTTCTGCGTTCTTGTTTTTACAATGTCTCTGGACTTTGTTTTTCCTGGGTTCTTGTTTTTACAATGTCTCTGGACTATGTTTTTTCTGGGTTTTTGTTTTTATAATGTCTCTGGACTTTTGTTTTTTCTGCGTTGTTGTTTTTACAATGTCCCTTGACTTTGTTTTTTCTGCGTCCATGTTTCATAATGTCTCTGGACTTTGTTTTTCTGCATTCTTGTTTTACAATTGCTGTAATTAAAATACTATTATCAACAGAAACTACTATTTTCCCAAAATTTCCATCTTTTTGGTATGATTTCCATGGCAACGGTAGTTATTTTGAAATTCCCAATGCTGTGGTACCCTTTCTTACATGATCCCTACCTTTCTGATGAAGTTTCATGGAGCTAGTGTTAATAGTTTTTGAGAAACAGTGAAAAAAATGGTGAAAAACTTTCAAAATTTCAATTTCCCATAGGGTTACTATAGGACGACCCCACCCCTTTTTGATACCCCCAAAAGTACCCTTAATGGACCCCCTTTTGAAAATTATTTTTTTTGATGATTGCACATCTAGATACATGGGGCTAATATCCTACAAAATTTGAAAGCTCTAGGTTTGATGGTCTCTGAGATTTTGCGCGGACAAGTTCATTGCGACGAGAAGAAAGGGAAAGAAGAATAATAACAAGTAATAACTGTGTTCGCAAGCGAAACACAAAAGTCTCCCAAACGAACTCCCATATCGGATACCAAGGCATTACGAGACTCCCTTTTGAAAAAAAATTGGGTAGGGGTTTCCCCTCATAACCTATGTAAAAAAAATAATTTCTGGTTTTGCTTCTATGACAACCAAATATTCTTTTGTCCATTACATCCAATTTCAGACCCTTTCCAAAAAAATTTGGGCAGGGGTTCCCCTTATAACCAATTTAATACATATTCCTCAAAATTCCTTTTTTTGTCGGAAAACTCAATTTTTCAAAAAAAAATACGTTTCTGGTTTTGTTTCCATGGCAACAAAGTGCTCTTTTGTCCATTACACCCGATTTCAGACCCTTTCCAAAAGAAAATTGGGCAGGGGTTCCCCTTATAAGCTATGTAATACATATTTCTCAAAATTCCTTCTTTTTTATCAGAAAACCTGATTTTCCCCCCAAAAATATGCTTTTGGTTTCGTTTCCATGGCAACCAAATGCTCTTTTGTCCATTACATCCAATTTCAGACCTCTTCCCAAAAAAAATTTGGGCAGGGGTTCCCCTTATAACCTATTTAATACATATTTCTCAAAATTCCTTTTTTTGTCAGAAAACTCAATTTTTCAACAAAAAATACGTTTCTGGTTTTGTTTCCATGGTAACAAACTGCTCTTTTGTCCATTACACCGAATTTCAGACCCTTTCCAAAAAAAATTTGGGCAGGGGGTCCCCTTATAAGCTATGTAATACATATTTCTCAAAATTCCTTCTTTTTTATCAGAAAACCTGATTTTCCCCCAAAAATATGCTTTTGGTTTTGTTTCCATGGCAAGTAAATGCTCTTTTGTCCATTACATCCAATTTCAGATCTCTTTCCAAAGAAAATTTGAGCAGGGGTTCCCCTTATAACCTATTTAATACATATTTCTCAAAATTCCCTTTTTTGGGCAGAAAACTCAATTTTTCAACAAAAAACATGTTTCTGGTTTTGTTTCCATGACAACAAAGTACTCTTTTGTCCATTTCACCCAATTTCAGACCCTTTCCAAAAAAAATTTGGGCAGGGGTTCCCCTTATAACCTAAGTAATACACATTGCTGTAATTAAAATACTATTATCAACAGAAACTACTATTTTCCCAAAATTTCCATGTTTTTGGTATGATTTCCATGGCAACGGTAGTTATTTTGAAATTCCCAATGCTGTAGAACCCTTTCTTACATGATCCTTACTTTTCTGATGAAGTTTCGTGGAGCTAGTGTTAATAGTTTTTGAGAAACAGTGAAAAAAATGGTGAAAAACTTTCAAAATTTCAATTTCCCATAGGGATACTATAGGACGACCCCACCCCTTTTTGATACCCCCAAAAGTACCCTTAATGGACCCCCTTTTGAAAATTTTTTGATGATTGCACATCTAGATACATGGGGCTAATATCCTACAAAATTTGAAAGCTCTAGGTTTGATGGTCTCTGAGATTTTGCGCGGACAAGTTCATTGCGACGAGAAGAAAGGGAAAGAAGAATAATAACAAGTAATAACTGTGTTCGCAAGCGAAACACAAAAGTCTCCCAAACGAACTCCCATATCGGATACCAAGGCATTACGAGACTCCCTTTTGAAAAAAATTTGGGTAGGGGTTTCCCCTCATAACCTATGTAAAAAAATAATTTCTGGTTTTGCTTCTATGACAACCAAATGTTCTTTTGTCCATTACATCCAATTTCAGACCCTTTCCAAAAAAAAATTTGGGCAGGGGTTCCCCTTATAAGCTATGTAATACATATTTCTCAAAATTCCTTCCTTTTTATCAGAAAACCTGATTTTCCAAAAAAATAAATATGCTTTGAGTTTTGTTTCCATGGCAACCAAATGCTTTTTTGTCCATTACATCCAATTTCAGATCTCTTCCCAAAGAAAATTTGGGCAGGGGTTCCCATTATAACCTATTTAATACATATTTCTCAAAATTCCTTTTTATTGTCAGAAAACTCAATTTTTCGACAAAAAATACGTTTCTGGTTTTGTTTCCATGGTAAAAACTGCTCTTGTGTCCATTACACCCAATTTCAGACCCTTTCCAAAGAAAATTTGGACAGGGGTTCCCCTTATAAGCTATGTAATACATATTTCTCAAAATTCCTTCTTTTTTATCAGAAAACCTGATTTTCCCCCAAAAATATGCTTTTGGTTTTGTTTCCATGGCAACTAAATGCTCTTTTGTCCATTACATCCAATTTCAGATCTCTTTCCAAAGAAAATTTGGGCAGGGGTTCCCCTTATAACCTATTTAATACATATTTCTCAAAATTCCTTTTTTTGGGGGCAGAAAACTCAATTTTTCAACAAAAAACATGTTTCTGGTTTTGTTTCCATGACAACAAAGTGCTCTTTTGTCCATTTCACCCAATTTCAGACCCTGTCAAAAATAAATTTGGGCAGGGGTTCCCCTTACAACCTAAGTAATACACATTGCTGTAATTTAAATACTATTATCAACAGAAACTACTATTTTCCCAAAATTTCCATGTTTTTGGTATGGTTTCCATGGCAACGGTAGTTATTTTGAAATTCCCAATACTGTGGAACCCTTTCTTACATGATCCTTACCTTTCTGATGAAGTTTCGTGGAGCTAGTGTTAATAGTTTTTGAGAAACAGTGAAAAAAAAATGGTGAAAAACTTTCAAAATTTCAATTTCCCATAGGGTTACTATAGGACAACCCCACCCCTTTTTGATACCCCAAAAGTACCCTTAATGGACCCCCTTTTGAAAATTTTTTGATGATTGCACATCTAGATACATGGGGCTAATATCCTACAAAATTTGAAAGCTCTAGGTTTGATGGTCTCTGAGATTTTGCGCGGACAAGTTCATTGCGACGAGAAGAAAGGGAAAGAAGAATAATAACAAGTAATAACTGTGTTCGCAAGCGAAACACAAAAGTCTCCCAAACGAACTCCCATATCGGATACCAGGGCATTATGAGACTCCCTTTTGAAAAACATTTGGGTAGGGGTTTCCCCTCGTAACCTATGTAAAAAAAAATTCTGGTTTTTCTTATATGACAACGAAATGCTCTTTTGTTCATTACATCCAATTTCAGACCCTTTCCAAAAAAAATTTTGGGCAGGGGTTCCCCTTATAACCTATTTAATACATATTTCTCAAAATTCCTCCTTTTTGGTCAGAAAACTCAATTTTTCAACAAAAAATACGTTTCTGGTTTTGTTTCCATGGCAACAAAGTGCTCTTTTGTCCATTACACCCAATTTCAGACCCCTTCCGAAAAAAAAATTGGGCAGGGGTTCCCCTTATAACCTATGTAATACACATTTCTCAAAATTCCTTCTTTTTTATCAGAAAACCTGATTTTCCCCAAAAATATGCTTCTGGTTTTATTTCCATGGCAACAAAGTGCTTTTTTGTCCATTACACCAAATTTCAGACCGTTTCCAAAAAAACAATTGGACAGGGGTTCCCCGTAAAATCTAAGAAATACATATTGCTGTAATTAAAATACTATTATCATCAAAAACTACTATTTTCCCAAAATTTCCATTTTTTGGCATGGTTTCCATGGCAACGGTAGTTATTTTGAAATTTCCAATTCTGTGGAACCCTTTCTGACATGACCATAACCTTTCTGATGAAGTTTCATGGAGCTAGTGTTAATAGTTTTTGAGAAACAGTGAAGAATATGATGAAAATCATTCAAAATTTAATTTTCCCATAGAGTTACTATAGGACGACCCCACCCCTTTTTGAGCCCCCCAAATGTACCCTTAATGGACCCTCTTTCAAAAATGTTTTGATGATTGCACATCTAGATACATGGGGCTAATATCCTACAAAATTTGAAAGCTCTACGTCCGATGGTTTCTGAGATTTTGTGCGGACAAGTTCATGCGGACGAGAAGAAAGGGAAAGAAGAATAATAATAAGAAACGCAACAAAAATAATAAGTCTCCCAAACTTCGTTTGGGAGACTTAATAATAACAAGTTATAACTGTGTTCGCAAGCGAAACACAAAAGTCTCCCAAACGAACTCCCATGTCGGATTTCTGGGCATTATGAAACCCCGTTTTAAATCAAATTGAACAGGGGTTCCCGTTATAATTTACTGCATACATATAGTTGAAATCAAAACATATCACACAGCAGAAAACACGTTTTTCTCAAAATAATAGCTTTTTGGCTCGGTTTCCATGGCAACCAAATGCTCCATTATTCATAACAATGAATTTCATACTTTGTTTCAAAAAAAATTTGGGCAGGGGTTCCCCTTATAACCATAATAATATATATAGCTGTAATGAAAATACAATTGTCAATAATAAATGCTTTTTCTCAAAATTTCAATTTTTTGTATGGTTTCCATGGCAACAGTACTAATTTTGAAAATTATAGCATTTTCGCTTGGTTTCCATGGTAACCAAATGCTCCATTATCCATAACAATGAATTTCATACCTTGATTCAAAAAAAATTTGGGCAGGGGTTCCCCTTATTACCTAAATAATACATATATCTGTAATGAAAATACAATTATCAATAATAAATGCGTTTTCTAAAAATTTCAATTTTTTGTATTGTTTTCATGACAACGGTACTAATTTGGAAATTTTTAATTATATGGGACCCTTTCTTACATGACAAACATCTTTCCTATGAAGTTTCATGGAGTTACAGTTACTAATTTTCAAGATACAGTGAAAAAATGGTGAAAAAAATTCAAAATTTCATTTTCCCATAGGGTTAACATGGAGGACCCCACCCTATTTGAGCCCCCAAAAGTACCTTTAATGAACCCCTATCTGAATTTTTTTTTGGATTTGGCACAACTAGATATATGGGGCTAACATCCTACAAAGTTTGAAAGCTTTAGGTCAAATGGTATCTGAGATCTGTTTCGGACAAGTTCACGCGGACGAGAATAAAGAAAGAAGAATAATATTAAGAAACGCAACAAAAACAATAAGTCTCCCAAACTTCGTTTGGGAGACTTAATAAGAAACGCAACAAAAACAATAAGTCTCCCAAACTTCGTTTGGGAGACTTAATAATAAGAATTGAGTAAAAACAATAAGTCTCCCCAAACTTCGTTTGGGAGACTTAATAAGAATTGAGTAAAAACAATAAGTCTCCCCAAACTTCATTTGGGAGACTTAACAAGAAACGGAGCAAAAACAATATGTCTCCACAAACTTCGTTTGGGAGCCATAATTATATTTAATGAAGTAAAATTGGCCAATGTGGACCTCATTTTCGCAGTTCTACAGACCGCTTTATATAGTCAACAACACTGGACAATATACTTGTATATGGATTCAAGATTTTTTTTAACTTTGATGGAGAATCAAGCTGGTTAAAATCAGTTACATGGTTTTTATATTTTCAATGAAACTCTGTCTTATATTATTGTTAATTTGACAATGAAAAAAGAAGTGTTATAAAGAACAAAGACGACTTGTATCGATACAAATATCCGGCTTTTGCATATACGGCAATCCCCGATAACGGAAATGCAAGGTTATGTTATCTCTTAGACAGAAAGATTTTTTTCTGGCTTGAAACGCATGGCAATAGGCCACTTAAACAGTTAAAAAGAGAAAAGCATTACAGCATATTAAGCATAGTTTATATTATATATCATGTTTATTTTATATTCAATATTTCTTAGAATAATTGGTGGCAAAACAGTTCAAATCACAAAGTGTTGCTATGATTTCTATCAGGATGGGGGTGTTTGTAAAGGTAAGATTAATCCGTTTTTATTTCTCAGATAAATCTTTGTTTTATGAATGATATTTTGATCTGTAAGACAGTTTGTTAAGTGTTTATTATTGGAATTTCATTTTTAAGAAAATTGATCAGGCAATACTGAATTTTCAAAAAGTACACTTTCTTTGGGTAGTTAAATACTTGTTCGCGGTATTTATTCTACTACAACGCAGAGTTAGAATGACAGAATGGAAACATTAATTGGATATGAGAAAAACATTTGCCTTTAGTTACTTTATTCATTACAAGTTATTATTTCGTAATCTTATTGATGTATTCAGGTCATGGTTCGGTCTCGTTGAAATCTCGGTTGGAAATAATTAGAAATATTTATATAGCATTTAATTTACCAAATTGTCCATATTGTATGATTTTAATGCTGCTGATGAGAGGTTACTCCTTGAAACACGTGTAAAGCATGACGAAATTTACTGGTTTTTTATGCAACTTGGGTATTTATTAAATTATGCTCAAAATATAATTCATTTCTATAAAGTAGTTTTAGAGTGCATGTCATCACCAACTGAAGAATTGTGGCCTTATTGGCTGGTGGATTCATGTAAAATTTTCACAAAATAGGGGGTAAGAAAAAGTCATTTTATGAAAAAATATGCACTTCAATTTTATCTTTGCTTTTTAGATATAATTTTACATGTTTTTGCAATAAAAATCACAAAACAAATGAAGTTTAAAATCATTACATATTAAATTTTTTTTAAGAAAATCTACATTTTACGGAAATATGGAAATGCTGAAATTGCCCATAAAAACATGAAAATGGGACAAAACTTTCTTGTATCAACACGAAAATATGATTTTTGGGATTTGAATTTTTTTATTCCTTCTATTTACAGCTTTTCAGAAAGTATGAGAAAAAGTGTAATTTTTTTCCAATGAAAATAGTTAAAACAAAATGGACAAAAATGCCTAAAAATGAGCAAATGTGGTCACTTTCAAACATCTGTAGTAAAATTATTTGCACAGCAACCTATGAATTTTTTCATATTGATTTTATGGGGTGGGAACTTCGCCAAAATCAAGGTTGGAAAAGAAGTTTATTACTTTAAAAAATTGGCTACTGACCATTGTACATCCTAAAACAGTTTATTTGTATTACTTTGTCATGACCTTGCACTGTAACGCTAAGCCAAAATCAAAATTGATCAAATTGCTCCCTCAAATAGGCCAAATAGAGCACGGCATTGAATTCCAAAACAACTCCGTTTTCAAGCTCAATTTGTGAAAATAAATTTTTATTATATCGTGTTGCGTTATTCTTGCAGATATATAAGCCAATTATAACAAGTTATAATTATGTTCGAAGAGCGAAACACAAAATTTGTCAAACGAACTCCCAAAGCGGAATTTGGAGCATTACAAGACTTCCTCTTAAAAAATGAGCAGGGGTTCCCCTCATAAATTAGTTTATACTTATTGCTGAAATCAAAACATAACATGCAGTAAAACATGTTTTTCTCAATTTTATGGATTTCTAGCTTGGTTACCATAGCAACCAAATGCCCCATAATTCATTACAACCAATTCTATACCCCATTTAATAAAATCGGCAGGGGTTGTCCTTTTTACCTTAGTTATACATTTAGCTGTAATAAAAATACAAAAACACTTTGCTGTCATGGTTTCCATGGCAACCAAATGCTTCACTGTTCATTACTTCTTTATTAAACAAATTTGGTCAGGGGATTACCCTTTTAATTCAGGTAATACATATTGCTGCAATAAAAACATAACAAATAACATGATACATGCTTTTATCAAAATTCCCTTCTTTAACAGAAAACAAGAGTTTCTGGTTTTGTTTCCATGGCAAGTAAATGCTCTTTTGTCCATTACACCAAATTTCAGACCCCCTTCCAAAACGATTTCCGCAAGGGTTCCCCTTATAACATGCTATAATCAAAATATAATCACCAACATAAACTACTATTTTCTCAAAATTTCCATTTTTTTTGGGGGGGGGGTAGTTTTCATGTCAGCTGTAGTTGTTTTGAAATATCCAATGCCCTGGAACCCTTTTTTACATGACATACACCTTTGCTAAGAAATTTCATAGAGATAATACTAAAAGTTTTTGTGATACAGTGAGAAATGTGTTGAAACACATTCAAAATTTTATATTTCAATAGGGTTCTATTTTTGAGCCCCAAATGAATCCTTAATGAACCCCTTATTGAAAAAAAAATCTTGTTTCTTGCACAACTAAAGATATGGAGACAAAATGCTACAAGTTTGAACGTTCTCAGTCTAATGGGCTCTGAGATCTGGTTCGGACAAGTTCATGTATGGAGACGAGAAAAAAAAGAAAGAAAAATATTGACTCTTCGGTCTGAGCGCGTACGACACGCTACGCGCTCAGACCCGATAGAATATATGCAAGATTTGCACATAAAATGAAAGATAATTGAACGTGCTTTCCAATTAGTCCAATTTGACTAGAATCCGTTGAGAAACAGAGAAGTTATAAGTATTTGAAAAATATCAAAAATCCTTTCAAATTTCGTTTTATTTCGGCATCAAGTAAATATTCAACTACACATATTTCTGTTTTATTGACCAGTGCACTTACTACCATAAAAAATCTCGTCATCAACTTTAGCAACAAATGTTATGAATACAGTGGAATTAACTACTTTTGGAGTGTTAAAAATTCGGTAGAAGTTTTGGAAAGACTTCGATCTGTTAATGAAGCATACACCTCCGTCAATAGCTATGATTTTTCTAACCTATATACTACATTACCGCATACACTCATCAAAGAGAAATTTTCGTATTTGATCAAATGGTCCTTCAAAAAACCAGGATGTACGTACATTTGTTGCAATTCATTTAAATCGTTTTTCAGTGACGATAAACATGACAAATATACCAACTGGACTTGTCAGGAAATGATAAAAGCATTAAATTCTCTGCTTGATAATATTTTTGTTCGTTTCGATGATACAGTCTATCGGCAAAAAATAGGTATTCCTATGGGTACTAACTGTGCACCTGTCATAGCAGATTTATTTCTTTATTGCGACGAGTCACAATTCATGGCAAAAATTCAAAAAGACCCTTCTAAACAGCATTTAGTATACGATATTTTGGCTTTAAACAATCTTGAATTTTCTAAATTTATAGATGAAATTTATCCTGCAGAACTTACTTTAAATAAATCCAATAGCAGCAGTGAT
>MJUU01013974.1:48565-103974 GCA_002080025.1 Modiolus philippinarum | reverse complement strand
ACCTGGATATGGGATGTTGTCTCCTTGACATTTACCCCCGTTTCCTTTATTTTTCATATTCAACAATTTAAATTTAACCGAATCAGACCCTCCCCTTTTCATTTTCTTACATTATTTTGACAAAACTTCCACACACTGTGCAAAGGTAAAAAATTATGCAAGCTGTCACTATTAATTACACAAAACCAACCACAAAATACATTAAGAATGAATTTTATCTGAACCATTAGTAAGAACGGAGTCCATTTCGTTTAAAAAAAGTCTATTTTGTGGGACAAACTTTAATTTTCCTACTTGTGACGTCGTAATGTCCGGTTCGTAAGCAGTGTTGGTTGGAAAGTTTAAATGTAGATTAAGATGCATTTTCTACAGTTAAAATAGCAATTAAATCAAACAAAAGTAAATTTTTATTGTATTTGTGGAAAGTTTTTTGTCAGTGAGTTTATTTATCAAAATAAAAAAAAATGTTACGGAACCATTAGATAGTCGCTGCTCGCTTCGGATATAAAATGAGTGAAATTTCCATATTAGAATCGAAATAAATCATACCCGCCAAATACTATATTGTCATTATAACATGGGCTTTCGTTGTACGCTAACCCTCGGGATAAAATATTTACAAAAACAACTCAAGCCCATGTTATAATGACAACATAGTATGGCGGCCTTGTTTTATTTCTTAAATACTACAATCCATGCAATCAATTTTAAACCCTCTTCCGAAAAAAAAATTGGACAGGGGTTTCCGTTATAATATATAAAAAATAGATATTGCTGTAATCAAAATACAATTATCAACAAAAACTAGTATTTCCTAAAAATTGTTGGTATGGTTTCCATGGCAGCCGTAGTTATTTTGAAATTTTCAATGCTGTCAAACCCTTTCTGACATGACACACACCTTTGCTATAAGTTTCTTGGTACTATTGTCAAAAGATTTTGAGATACAGTGGAAAGAATGGTAAAAAATCGTTCAAAATTTCCAACAGGGTTAACATTGAAGACCCGACCACTTTTCGAGCCCAAAATGAACCCCTAGTAAACTCCCAGTTGAAGAAAAAAATCTGTTTCGTTCACAACTAAATATATAGGGCAAACATCCTACAATGTTTGAAAGTTGAAGGTGTCTGAGTTCATAGTGATCTGGTTCACTGAAAGAAATCGAAATAATAATAAGTAAAGCAACAAAAGCAATAAGTTTCCGTTTATGAAACTTAAAAATAAATGAAAGGTGAATATAAAATCCATTCACTTATACACTTCCAAATGTTTTGGTTTGATCTGAAACCCGGGATCTACACTGATGAGACGTAATTAAGTTTTGGAAATGCGCATATATGCAGAAAATAAATTAACAGTAACTTCGGTATTTTGTTATTTATAGCAGTTTTGCATTTCTACAGTTTACTTTTAAAAAAAAACGTACATTTTTAACAAATATTTATAATGATTATATACATAAATTCTTTATTTTCACAAATAAACCCTAACGGGTTAAAGCAAAATATAAACAATACAATGACATACAAATTCACAAATTGTTTACAACATATAACCATGATAACAAGAAGATTAATTATATTTAATGAAGTAAAATATATAGATAGCGGTTATCTTTTAAAAACGTTTTTTTTTTCAGTTAAATAAATGTCATAATTTTAAACATCTTGCTATAAACAATATGACTAATTTATATAACTTTGAACTTTTTGATCAACGCAAAGAGTTGCTAACTTGTAAACACATCTAGTCAATTTGAACCCATAGACATGAGCATGTTTTATTATTGAGGAATATAGCTTGGAATTATTCTATGTTCCTGTGTAAGACGGTCCTACTAGCGACAAACACAATTTCTATTCAATTTTGTCTAATCTTGAGAGCAAGTACTCCTGATCGGTCACAAATATTGGTTACTCGATTAAACGCTACTGAGCAGCCAAAGTTTCAAACAGTTTACAGAAGAATTAGTCTTGATATCGATGGGGGTTTGATTGAATAAATTTTTTAGCAAATTTCAAACAACTCAGTAACTTGTTTACCTCAGATTAGTATTAAAACAAGTTTTAGTTACGTTATAGAGATCCAAATATAGCGGATGTACAAAACAACGATCCAAAGTTGGAAAACTCATTAACAGATTATTGCTTTTGGAGTTATGTGAGCATATGTGTCATAAATTGCGAATTTCCTATACATGTGGACTTTCTATCTTGAATGTAGTGTGGACTTTCTTTACTATAAAGCCGCCATAGCTTATTTGTTATTTTTGGGAATTTAGTTAAGAACGAACTTTACCCATGATTGTAAAACTCTTTAAAATCCTGTATCATAAAAATAAATCCTGATTATCAAACTTTGGATCATGGTGGACTGGTTATTTAAATTCTTCAATATAGCGAAAATAGTTTGAAACATGATTATTGCAAAGGTCAACCAAGTGGCAAAACTTTCACTGAATCGAAGTCAAGATTTACAACCCACGCCTACATCATATTACCTTAAAACGACTACACAGTGTATACATATCAAACAAAAGAGGTTACAGTTGTATATAATGTGTCCTTTTAACGACCGCAGATCCGTTTGATAATGTAAGCTTGGGATGTAAACTTTGACTTCTCTTTTGCCACTTGGTTGACCGTAGCAATAGATACACCACATTGTTTTATACAACTTGTTTGTTCTATACTTATGTTTTATAGAATGTCCAGTTGGTTACTTTGGATTCAACTGCAGTAGTGAATGTAACTGGCCGCGGTATGGACAGAAATGTAAAAATAAATGTAACTGTACAAAGGAAAGGTAGCATTTTATAAACTTATTCATTAACAATGTCATAATGTTGCCGTAATCTGAGGTTTCATTTGTATAAATTTTCCTTCTTGTGTCGTTGTAAAATAGTATAATCACTATCGTCCAAGTGCGAATCAACGAGATCATTATGATAGTCAACACAATATATGCTTTTGTTGAAAAAGTCATTACTACAGTCGTAAACATTATTGATTTTATGACAGTAATAATTCCTATATCGGAATCGCATCTATTGTTTAGACTTTGATAATGATCCTATCGATTCGCACTTGGTCGATTGTGATACTGTTTTTGTAATTACTACGATGAGTTTTTAATTTTAATGATACTGCTATTGGACATAAAATACAATGAGAGGCAACCGAGAATTTCATTTTTACAGGAAAAACTCATGATATCGGTATTCTATGATGAAGAACAAAAATGGACAACAACAGCAAACAAGTGAGTGGTATTGAAATGAAGAAATGAAATTAAATATGAAAACTCAAATGTTACTTTCACGCAATTAAAAAAAAATTTAATGAATTGAGAGAAAACCTAAATATTAGGTTAAGAAATGAACATATAATCAAATCTAATATATTGACGCGACAACTTATTCAGATTAAATATATAAACACTCGCAAATTAGGTGTTTTAAATCCCAAACGTTAATGTATGTCTGTTGGTCAAGAAAATGGTGTACTTGAACAAGTATGTAAAGGAATACGTAATTAAATATATGTGGACTTTTTAGAGTGTATTTGGCATCCCCTATCCTCCCTGATGAGACATAAGTTGTCGAAATGTGCATATGCAGAAAATAAATTGACAGTTACTATTTATTACCACTGGGGCGATGCCTCTGCTGGTGGACTGTTAGTCCCCGAGGGTATTTACCAACCCAGCAATCAGTACTTCGGTGCTGACCCGAAAACCTATTTTATTTGAATTAGCAATATCTAAATTTAACAAAATTTTGCTCAAAACTAAGGAGTATCTCCCTCATGCATAGCTCTGTCCTCAGATGAATTTTGACTTTTCTATTTAGATCCTTTTGGTCATTTGTTCTCTATCAGCTTTTACACGTCTTTCGGTTATTTGACTTCCAAATGTTTTGGTTTGATCTGCACTGATGAGATATAAGTTGTCGAAATGCGCATATGCAGAAAATTAATTGCCAGTAACTTTGGTATATATCTATAGTATACACAAATGTAATTCTGGGCCTTCACTGATTAAACCTGTAACACTACGGTGCAGTGTTAATAGGGAAATATCGATTTAAAACATTGAGATTATTCATGTGATTTTTAAGTTATCAGTTAATAAAGATGTCGTAAACTAGGCATTTTCATATTAATCCTGTATATTGCCATCGTACAGTCGTATTGGGTTTGGATCACCTGTACTGGCCCTCACCTTCGCCTCGGACCAATACAGGTCACCTCAAGAAAATACGACTGAAAGTAAGCATATGCATGATTAATATGATATTTACTCATTTAATAACCCTATAGACTTCCCATTTGTGCAGTTTTTACGAGAATTCCGACTAATATAAAGAGTCGTTAAATCGAACGACAGCAAGATTTTGTATTTTGTATTAAAGCTATATGGTGTGAGGTTCCTCACTGTGTGAGACCGTACGATGACCACTAGATGTGCTTTGTTTTGGGTCGTTTTAACCTGGATATGGGATGTTGTCTCCTTGACATTTACCCTATTTCCTTTGTTTTTTATACGTAATATTGAAATTTTAGAAATTGTATAGATACAAGGAGTATCTCTTAAAGTGTCTTCAAGTGTTATTTTTGTGTCACATTTACGTATTTGATTTAGTTGTCCTTTATCATCCCTTTTAAGATGATTTGATATAATAATTTTCAGAATGCTTTGATCTTATCATCGCTGAAGAGACATACTTATTAAATTGACTATCTTTACATGCTCTAGAAAGAACAATTCTGCTATTTACCTATTTCATTAGATCGACACATATCCAGAAACAGTGTTGTTATTTTATAAGATCGCCATCTCATACCCATCTGCTTCTTCCTCAGTGGGACATTAAGTCCACAACTAGTTGTCTCGACTTTCCGATGTCCTTAACCAGATGTTGAGCCTTACTTAAACTGTACTCCTGGTCCTACAGTCCTGCTTGAATCGTTCTTTTCTAAGTGTTTCGAGGTCTGCAAGGGTGTCTGTTCCCACATGGTGTCCAGCGTAGGACCACTTTAGGTATGCGTTCCTTAAGCATTCTCAATTGATCGCCCAACCATCTGAAGCGTATTTTTTTAGTTCTGTTTCGATGGGATGGCATTCACACCTCTTCAAAAGATCGTCATTTCTTATCTTTTGTGGCAAACAAATCTTTTGTATTCATCTTAGGAATTTCTTTTGGAATACTTCTAATTACTGCAAATCGTCCCGGATGATACGCCAACATCAGCACAGGTTTAACGTTACTGTTGTACAAGCTTATATTGATTTTCTTAATGTAGATCTCAGAGCTCCATAAATGTTGAAACATAAGACCGTCACATATCCAAATACTTTTTTTCTTAATTTGTTAAAAGCAACGTCACATACTTAAAAACATTTTTGTTATTTTATTAGACAGTCACATATCTAGAATAAATTCCGTAATTTGCCTAAAATCAAAACCACAATCTGATGCTATTCTGTTTTATTCTAGGATTTCTAGAAATGGGGGCGATTTCGTCTAGCTCCATCCAAAATCAACAGCATTTATAGTAGACTTTGCGAATTCACATAATTGAAGTAATAAATGAAAACATTTCTCTGACAGCATTTTTATAGGGACATTCATTTTAGAATTCAAATTCACAGTATTTCCATTATTTATTTTTTCTATCACAATACATTGTTGTTCGTTCGGCCACTGGGCCGATGCCTCTACTGGTGGACTGTTAGTCCCTGAGGGTATTCACCAACCCAGTAGCCAGATCTTCGGTGCTGGCCTAAATATTTTATGAAAGGATATGGAGTAAATGAACATGAGACCATAACGTATATGTTATCTCCAACTGCAATAATTTTAATGAGCTGTATGTAAAAACAGGTTTTATCTGGAAAGTTGCAATACTTGAATTAAACAAAATATTTTTAAAACTAAGGAGTATCTCCCTCTTGCACAGCTCTGTCCTAAGCCGATTTTGACTTTTCTATTTAGATCGTATTGGTAACCTGTTCTCTATCAGCATTTCTGTATATAGATTTCGAAAAAATTGATTTTATCTGTATTGAAGAGACATACGTTGTCAAAATGCGCATATGTAGAATCGAAATTGACAGTAACTTCGGTATTTTGTTCTTTATCTATTCACCAATAGTTTGGTTACTTAAATGTATTAAAAAGCCCAATTACAAGTTCGATGACAAGCTTCTCAATGGAATTCAACCATTACCAAAGGGAACTTGGTTATCAATTAATTTCAAATATTTTTGGATGGTTTGGAAAATGTTAAGAGAATAAGATTCGTATTTCTTATAAAAGGCTGGTAACAGGTTATGATTATTATTTTTTGAATTAAGACAGTATGATAAATCTGGTAGATTACTTTGTTGAATTAGTTAGTTTAAGATGATTAATCAGTGAACGCATGTGTTCCACAGCTAACTGTTATTAGCTTTACTCATCTGTATTGGAGATACACTTATATTCTTAACCGACGAACCTCCTTCATACAGCAAAGAATGAAGCTTTACCCTGAAGAGATATGTTTTATACTCATACAATTAAATGAATGTCTATCCAAAACAAATTACCGGAGTATGTTCTTAAATATTTTATTTCTGTAACTTGAGTAAAGAATTAAAAAAAAGAAAAGAAATTTAAAAACCGAATTGATTTATACCCATGAGCAATACCAATTACTTTGAAAAAGAAAAGAAATGGGGTAAATGTCAAAACAACATCCCATCTCCAGGTTTGAACTACTCAAAACAAAGCATCTAGAGAACTATGAAAATAAGATCATCAATATATATAATATACAGGCCGAGAATCGATCCACGCGACACGCCTACCTGATGGTTCATTCCACCTATTCCCACTTTTTAAAAATCAAGTAAGAAAAGGTAAATTTTCATGTGGGAATAGGTGGAAAACTGTGTTGATAAAGGATTATACTACAATTTTTGATTAGGTGCTAATTAAGTTATAACTTAGGACAGGTAAACAAGTTATAAGCCTTAGCGAATTCCCATTTTTTATATAAATATAACAAAGAATAACAAGTAAATTTAGAATTTTATATTATTTAATTTAAAAAAAACAGATATAAACAGTTACATATGAAAACACAATACATATTAAGTATGAATTATAATACCTAAATTCAGTTATGTATGAATACACAATATATTCAAAGTGTCAGTTAAAGCATATAATTTCAGTTATGTAAGCACTAGAACATATATCATTAAGCACTAGATCATACATTTTAAGCACATAATTTACCATTCACAATAATTCAACAGTCTATCAAATTAATCAATGTGCAAAAGGTACGAAGCTGCGTCACCAAACTGAATAGTTGTTACTTCCTGGTTACGATGTCTTTCTTTGAGTTCTGCTAACCTGTTGTTGATTTCAACGTACTTTCTCTTGATGGCTTCTTCGTGTTTGAGTAGCTTTATGAGTCTGAATATGTTAGGATGTGGGTGTTGTACATGTTTTTTCAGCTTACTATGCCACCCCTCTAAGTGATTAGTGGTCCTGGGGCCTTCTGTTGTGTAGTGGTTCCATAAGTGTCGGTTCTGCTCTACCCAGTAAGTTGTTACGTAGTCGGTGAACGGAATGTAGTCAGTGTTTGTTTCAACATCATCTATTTCGGTAAGAGCATTAAACAACACGTCTTCGACTTCAGCAATGGGTATGAGTGGTAACACTGCTGCACGGCGAACTAATAGGTGGATGTTGTCGTCTTCTTTGTAAGGCACTTGCAGACCTGTTTCCTGTGCTTTCCTCCATAAGCTCTGGGTATAGTGGAAAAAACAGCCTTTTGCGTTGATGCCCGGAAAGATGGAGTATGCTGTATTGCGTATAGCGATTTCATAGTCCAGAAATATAGTAGTAGGATGAAGTTGCAACTGATGTTGTTGACATAAATCTTTGAGTAAAGTTAAAAATCTTGTATATACGAGTTCACTCTTGGCCGGTAGTAAGCTGTACACTAGTGGATACATTGTGTTGTCGACCATTGCGTGGAAGGTATACAGTCGGAAGAATTGTGTAGGACATGTGTAAAATGTGCCATCGCCATATATAGTCTCTGCTGCTGCTAAGTGTGAAAGATTCTTGTGTGTGCTGAATATCAACATGCGCCCAACTGCGTTGTCATCTACCAAGAGGAATGGATCGCCTATCGTGGTACGTGTCCAAATGCCCTCTATGTTTATGTCATCAGCAGTCTTTGGTAAAACTGGTAAGGTTTTCTTGCGTTTGTTGTACATTGATGTTTTACAAGATGGAAAAGTAGGTATATTTTCCACTAGTTCTTGTGTGTCGTCGTTCCAGTCATCTGTTCTGAGTTTTACCAGTTCTTCTTCATAGATGGTGGGAACTGGAGTAAGCTCATCTATACAACGTTTTTTCATACTTTGCATTACCTCGTCTACCTTTAGCTGCATGATATCAGATGCATGGTTTTGGTTTGCTGAGACTTTGGTAGGTATGTTGTTTAGATTATTGATGGTGGCAGGACAGTTTGCAGTTGAACATTTCCAGTAAGTCCGTTCACCCCTTCTGTTCTTTGCTTGAAATTTAAAACCATTGTGTACTAGGTTTTGGTTGCCAAGTCTGTTTGTAACGAACTTCACTTGCAGTATTGCATTAGCCATTGTTACTATTTGAATGACAAAACTTGGGGATGGACTACAATATATAGCCAAACATGGGCTTGGAGTTCACAAAGCTTGGAGTTTTCATGTGAGAACAAATCTGTCAACTCAGTATATCAGCTTGTAATATATTTTTTTTTCTCAGCTTGGTCAAATCAAAATATATCAATCAATATAGATTGCTGTCATTTAATTATTAATGCTTAGCTTTTGGTTATAGTATTTTGTATATCAATTTCTTAATTTTATTTCTATTAATTTTAATTTGAATTGAATACACAATTTGTTTATGAATAAGTAAAAAAAAAATTAAGATTATTTATCTGATCAGCCCAACATTTATTGTACTAATTGACAAAGTAAGACAAAAATATTTCATTTTTTTTAAAATTTTATTTCCATTCATCCCAATGTATTTTTTTTTCTTTCAATTCTTATAAAAGATATAAAATATGTATGTATAAATTGAAAAATAAAAGTAAACACAGGTAAACAGAAGGTGTCATCTAATTATGCTTAATTACTAAATAAACAAATCTAACATCAAAGAAAAATGTATGTGGGAATAGGAGGAATAGTAATTTTTAAAAAGTGGGAATAGGTGGAAGACACCTACCTGATACTGAACCATTAAAAATTCTTATCGAAAACTAAACGCCTTTTTCTCCTATACAAATAATTCAAATAATTTTCAAACCAGTTATCAAAACTGCAGTTAATATCCATTGAGCTTGATCTTTTAAAAAAAAGTATGTATTTGTATATTGACGGATTGGTTTGTATCAATTAATATTTGACTTAAGTTATACTTGACGAAAAAACACATTATTTTATAACTTACATTTACGACAATCTTTGTCAGTTGACCGAAGAACAATTGATAGGTCTTTCCGGAAAGTTGCGTCATAATGTTCTGATTACTGATTCATCGTTATAACGAACATTCCAAGCCACTTGATACGTACATTGATTGATCTGGAAACATGAAAAAAGATTTTTGACAGTGACCTTGATGCGTCACCTTGACCCCATTTTGAAGGTCACTTGTTCCTGGGCATTTTTCGTATTGAATGTCTTTTTGTATTTTCAATGGTATTTGACCTTTAAGCAAAAACCAAAAATCGGACATCAAAGATCGATTATTGGTCCATAAGCCGAAAACGGCTAGTCTAATAATTTTGGACCCAATGTTACAAATGCAGATCTTAACAAGACACACATTTCCTCCATATATTTTTTCAGCTATATTTTACGGTTTCAGAGTTAATCCAATAACAAGGATTGATCAGATAGTTCAAAGTTCTTTTTAGATGTAACAGATATCACCTAAGATGAAGCGAATATGGAGGGGTATTTCCGCCACCAGAGAAATTCTATGCTGTAAATTTTATCTTCTCTTTTTATTGTTTTCACTTTCCTTATCCATAGTTCTGCATTTTCTATATTCTATATTGTAGATTCTATAATATCAATTTATCATATTTTATATTCTTTCTTTCAATGTTCCTATTTCATCCGTACTTCTGCAGTTTTGATATTTTATATTATTGTTTCTAAAAACTCAATTTGTTATATTTTATGTTCTTTCTTTAAATGTTCCCATTTCTATGCTTTGTTCATTTAGATCTAAAATCTTCTTTCACGACATTATATCTACCGTGTTAATTTCGAAAAATTTCATGTTTTATAATTTGAAAGACAAGTGTTCAAAGTAAGTATTCATTGTGCAACATTCTTTCCTTTATATTTAACTTTTGTCTTTGTATTTTCGTGCAGTTTTTGTTTTTATGTGCTTAAAATAAACGTGGCGGAAAAAACTCGTATGATTGAATTATGACAACAGATGGCGCGAGTGTTTCTGTGACAGCTTTTCATCCACCAGCAGATTCGTCCACGAACGGGACTTTATAGGGACATCATATATATTATTGTGTATTTCAAAGACAATTTTTAATATGATGCAACAAAATTACACTTTTAAGACGATGAAATTAAAAAGCCTTTCCATTTAAGTGAGAGTGAAGCGTTGAAAACTTGAAGGGGATCGTCCATGATTGGAAGCGATAATATACTTAACTAAATACTGCTTACGTGCCGCGGGAAACACTGAAAAAATCACCTTGAATCGGGAAACAGGGTTTTTAAAGAGTCTTTAATAAACCCCCCACTCTCTCGTAAAACGGGAAAGTGGAGATTTTGGGAAAGGACTCCCAATTGTGATCTCCTATATACAGCAACAAAAGTTTTATAAGCCAGATGGAAAAAACTCCCATTTTGTACAATGTTGAACGAAATATTCATGCTACCCAGTAATGCATTTTTAATAATAGAGGGGGAAGACGAGACCCACATGATTTTCGGGACTTCCGAATTTCCCATTTTTAACTTCGGAAAATCGGATAACCCCAGCTCGCTTAAGTCTGGAGCCCAGTGAGTAGGACCCGGAGCCATAGTATTGGAGCCCGGAGCAATAGTTTGGAGCTCAGAGACATAGTGTTGGAGCCCGGTGCCCTTTTGTTGGAGCTCGGATCCCTAGTGTTGCAGCCGAGATCCCTAGTGCTTGAGCTCGGTGCCCTAGTGTACGAGCCCGGAGCCAACAAAGAATGAAATATTAATATCGAGAAGGACCAATTGAAAACATATTAATGAAGAGATAAATAAATAAGTAAATAAAATCAGTACAAAAAAGGCGAAAAGGGAATAAGTAAGAAAGAGAAAATACACTATACAAAGGGAGAAGCTATTTTTGACTTTAAAAATTGCTGATATAACAACTATAAATATTCTTTTTGAGAAGTTTAGTAGCCCTTAGAAGGACTTTTGTCTGCATATATCAGATATAAGCTCTTGACTTCACTTCTCCCTTGGTTTCTTGACTTTCTTTTGTGCGGTAGTTTTTGTCTTTTGAGGAGAGTTAGCGTCCTTTTCGACTGGCTTAGCTGTAGATTTCTTAGCTGCTGGCATGAAGGACAATTGCCACAGAAACGACATCTCGATAGTTTATAACAAATGTATACCAGCTTGACCATGCAGTTTCAATTACTAGTTGAAATCGCTGATTATATAGAAAAGCGAACCTTTTGCCTGGGAAAGCTCGGCATGGCTGTATGAAGTTTCCCAGTGGTTGCATGTTAAATTGCACCGACTTTACCCCTAAATAGAGTTCTTTTTGTGGTGTGAATCTAGTCATTAGAGTGTCCAAACAACATTTCATAGTACTGAACAAATCGGTGACACGACACGAACCCCCCCCCCCCCCTTGTCCACTTTAGCAAGGCCAGGTATTTCCATTCCCAATTCGTGAACTGAAAATGGGAGTTATCTGATTTCCCTAAGTTGAAAAATTGAAAATCCCGACATCTCGAAAATCATGCTGGTCTCGCCAAGCCCTCTTTTATTAGAAAACTATTACCATTCCGGTAGCCTGAAATATTCGTTTAATAATGTCAATACACGGGAATTTTATTTTCACCAGGTGTATTAATGGGACTAGAAATATTTTACACTCTTTAAAAGCAACCTTTTCCCGGTTCACGGCGTAAATTTTAAGCGGTTCCGACATTATTTCCCGTTCCCCCGTGCATTTTTTATTTTCGATGATCCCTTTCCTGCTCACTAAAAAAGCCGACCCGGTTTCCGTTTACTCCAAAGCCGACCCCGCATCCAGCTTTAACCGCATCGAGACACTTATAATTCTCCTGTGTGAATATGGCGAGTTTTGAGAGCAATTTGCTCTTGACAAAAAAGAAAGCGTAGTTTTCCCGAAAAGTTTTAAGCCATTTACAGAAGAGATTTCAGTGCAAAAGGGAACTCCCTTCAAGAAAATGATTTTAATTCTTTATAGGCACATATTCTGTTAAAATTTTTTACAAAAATCAGAAAGTTCAAATAACTAATTACATTGATAGGGGAATAACGGGGGTTCTGGGTCCCGGATTTGCATTTTTTTTAATTTGGACCCAACACAAGTGCTCCGGGCTCCAATAATAGGGCTCCAGGCTCCAGCACCTAGGGCTCAGGACTCCACTCTCTGGGCTCCGGGCTTCAGATCCGGGCTCTCGGAGAACTGTTCATGCCAATAAATTGATGGAATTTTGTGATCAAAACGCGAATTATGGAAAAGTTTCCATCTCATTATATTACAAATAAATTAACAGGACAAAAAATATAAAAAAAGTTTGATGAAATTTATCCAAGATCTACAAATTGACCACTGAAGGCTGTAATATGACCCTTGTCATTGTAAACTTCTAACTAGCGTGACCATAGAATGCCCATTTTCCCTAGAGGTTTATTGGCATGAATGTGTTCGAAAATTTAATGCATGTATACTGAACTTTCAAAATGTAAAATTTAAAAAAATACGATGCGTAAATGAACTGCCAATATTGCTTGCTCATTTCCGATTCACGTACATATGATCAAGTATGATAAACTTTGTCCAAGAAACCAATTTTTTTCCAATCCCGTTTTATTTTGGACTCAATCGTGATAACATGCCTGTATTCAGGTATCCAACTGGGTATTTTCATTCCGAATGTGTGGCCTTAAAATAGGGGTTATCTGATTTTCCGTAGTTACAAATGAGAAATCCAGAGGTCCCGAAAATCATGTGGGTCTCGCCTTTCCCATAAATTACTAAATGGGAGTATTTTCCATCAGGCTTAAAACTTTTGAAGCTGTATATATAAGGTCACAACTAGGACTATGGGGGCCCTTTCCCGAAATTCCACAATTTTTTCTCAACTTTCCCGTTTCACGAGGGGGATTTAACAAAGTCTCTTAAAAACTCTGTTTCCGTATCCAAGATGTTTTTTTCAGTGTTTCTCGCGTCACACCCGTATTTGGGGCTAAGCAGTGTTTTCAGTAAAGTCTATTATTGCTTCCAATCATGAACGATCTCCTCTAAGTTTCCCCCGCTTCACTCTCAATTAAATGGAAAGGCTTTTTTTTATTTCACCGTCTTAAAAATGTCATTTTGTTGCATCATATTAAAAATTGTCTTTGAATACATAATAATATATATGATGTCTTTATAAAGTCCCGTTCGTGGACGAATCTGCTGGTGGATGAAAAGCTGTCACAGAAACACTCGCGCCATCTGTTGTCATAATTCAATCATACGCGTTTTTTTCCGCCACGTTTATTTTAAGCACATAAAAACAAAAATTGCATGAAAATACAAAGACAAAAGTTAAATATAAAGGAAAGAATGTTGCACAATGAATACTTATTTTGAACACTTCTCTTTCAAATTATAAAACATGATTTTTTTCGAAATTAACATGGTAGATATAATGTCGTGAAAGAAGAATTTAGAACTTAATGAACAAAGCATAGAAATGGGAACATTTAAAGAAAGAACATAAAAGATAACAAATTGAGTTTTTAGAAACAATAATATAAAATATAAAAACTGCAGAAGTACGGATGAAATAGGAATATTGAAAGAAAGAATATAAAATATGATAAATTGATATTATAGAATCTCCAATATAGAATATAGAAAATGTAGAACTATGGATAAGGAAAGTGAAAACAATAAAAAGAGAAGATAAATTTTACAGCATAGAATTTCTCTGGTGGCGGAAATACCCCTCCATAAGCGAAAAGGTTCTGGTTTCTTTCGACTACCGTTTTCGAGAAAAACGTACTTAAAGATATGACAAATTTTTAAAAGGCCATAACTCGTGAATGGTCCATCGTAGTTTGGTGTAACGTTTGTTAGGACCTCCCAAACATTTTTGTCCAAATGGAAAACTTTATGACGCAACTTCCGAGAAAGAGCTATCAATTGTTCTTCGAACTATTGACATACTAGTTAATTCTAGTCTTATAGTAGAGTTATCAAGTGCATAGGTTTTTACAGCATTAGTCGAAAGATATTTTCTCATATTTATAACTTTGATAAATGACAAACTGAGCACTTAATAATTTTATAAAACTTGTATTTTTTTTTCTAAAAAATGTACAGAAAACTGTCACATGCATGGCTTCGTTGTCTACGTTTGTCTTTTGTCTTCTACGTGTTTTTCTTGTGTAGTTCCCTTGCAAATTGTTGCATGTAATTATAATTTTCAGCCATTGTATGTGTTTCCTGTTATCCATTTTTTAACATTCATATTTCTTCTTATGTGGCAATAGAATTACAACAAGTAAATTAAGTCTGCTTTCTAAATTAATGTCATCACAAAGATAATGGCATGATTAAAGTGTGATAAAAACAAATGTGTTGTCAAAATAGTTCATTATTTTGTAAGAAATGGAGAGTGATAACAGATTTAACATTTTAAGTGATGGTATAATATATATATAGCCTTAAACTGTCATGTGATATTGGGAAGACAATGGCTGGTCTTCGTAAGGATTATTGGATACAAATAAATTGGAATACAAGTATTTTCATTATGCATTAGATTCAAAATTAAAGACTTATAATATATTGGGGAGGAAATGGGACTACACGAAATAAGCAATCCGCATTACTGAGGACGCATGGATTTTGTTATGGAATAAGGGAAGCAAGCAAAGGGTGAAGTTCATGGTTAAGTTGTAAGGTATTCTTCTACAAATGCCAAGTTTCTTGTTAAATTAATTCAGCATAGCTTATTCTGTTTTCCCTAAAATATCTGTTTTTTCCTCAATTAACGTTGACAACAATAAATTTGTGGGAAAGCTGCTATAAGATAAATTCACACGGGGGAGGGTCACATCCTGTATAGAGGTATATACAGACGTGCCGCTGGAATGGGTCTGTTTTTTTTTTTTGCATTTGTCAACTTTATGAAGGGTGGTAATTTTTGACATCACATATATCAATGGGTCGTAAATTAACCACAAATGACCGGAATCCCTACTGGTTGTTGTAATTTATCAATTATTTATCATTATTTGGTGTATAAAAATATTCCTGCTGTGAAATTAATGGTTTCTTACTCCAAATACACATTTTTACTATACAGTTGGGTTGGTTATTTTGAGTTGCCAATCTGAAAGATTGTCAACTCTTAGTTTTCGTAACTTTTCCTAATAACTAAATACCGAAGTCACCGTGAATTTGAATTCTGCATATGCGCATTTCGACAACTTATGTCTCTTCAGTGCAGATAAAATCTAAACGTTTGGAAGACCATAAACTCAAAGAGGTTTAAAAACTGATAGAGAACAAACAACCAATATGATCTAAATGTGAAGCCAAAATCAGCTAAGGACAGAGCTTTGCATGAGGGAGATACTCCTTAGTTTTCAACAAAATTTACAAAAATTTAGATATTGTAAGGTTCGAAATAGAATCTAACTGAGAATTAATAATATACTTCAAGAAAACCCCTTTCAACTTCAACTCTGATTGGATATTGTAGAAAATAAAGCTTTGTTGATTGATCGATATTAATATCCTGTATACTCTTTACCTGCAAGAAATATCAACTTCCGTCAAAAAAAAAGTTCGAATAAATGTACAAGTATAACCAATGTGTGCCTCTTATTCTCTGTATTGATACAGAAATTATCCATGCAATTACTGTAGCATTTATTTCTTTAAATTGCAGTTTGTGGATGGCCTAAAATTGCAGTTTGTGGACGGCCTAACACATTTTTAATTGTTTAATGCGCTTGAATATACTGAGGATTCCAGATTGTTGTTGATAAATACTTAATTATAGATTGACCTCTGACTTCTTATCAAACATATGCATCACTGGAGGCAAAACATCCTCGATATATATACAACACATTGTGATAGCATGTAAACAAAGAACATATGTGTTTATTTAATTCAAAATGGATGATTCTTTAGATTTGATCTCTGTAACATTGTCTAGGTGAACCCATTGTCTAATGTGAAATTGTCAGTGGAAATTATTAACTAAAGAGAGTTTGGCTTTTTATATGGAGAAATTAAATGTTGATGGTGTGTATCGCTAGTTTTCGAGGTCATTTTAATGTAACAACATTCCTTGATTTTATTACATACTGTGTCGATCATTTGTAACAATTTATGTTTAAAATTTACAAAATAAATCAGTAATGAATGGTATTCCATTCACTTTGATTCCATTGAAGAAAACACAATGCATTGTTAAGATATCTTGATAATCTGCACTGTATTTAATTGACCATAAAATTTTATGATGAGTTTATACTGTGGCATGAATGACATTTTATGTATCTAACTTATTCTGTACTTGTCACTAACCTTAAATTTTATGGATTTTGTATTTTTTTTTCTCTATATTGGCAACTCTCAAGACTTTCAGTCTTTGATTTAAATTTACTTTATGAATGGGTCAATATTTTATTGGGGGAACTATATGAAGGGGGGTATTTTCAAAATGCAAGCGGCAGGCCTGTACCAATTCCACCTCAAGTGAACCCCTAGTTAGTCGTCATATAAGCGGGAGGTTGATGCATCAATAAACCTGGTTTAACCCACCATTTTATTTATAAAATGCCCGTTCCAAGTCGGGAATATGACGGCTTGCCAAATATGTTCTGTGTCGGATTGTGTTCCCCTGATTCAGTCGAATGCTATACGGATTTTCCTAACGGTCTCTTCCTTTGATCGATTCGGACTTTTGTTGTCACTTCTATTTTGTCAACCGTCTGCCTCTGATCTCTCTAATAGCAGTTTTTATTAAATGCAAATATTTGTAATCTATGTGTAATTGTATGTCAAACAAGATCTGAAACAATAAAGTGTGCACATGCTTAACTTTTGTCGTCTGCTAAATATCATTTTGAAGTTTCAGTTTACCTTGTCAGCATGAAACCACAATTTAGATAACCTGACAAGGAGATCATTTATTATTTTTAAACAGTAGCTGGATAGTTTATTTTAAGGAACTGATGTCATCCTTTTTACAGTGACCAATACTTTGACCCCTACATTTTTAAACGTAAAACATATCAACTAAATACAATGGTATAGGTCCCAAATACCTATTCCTTACACATTCCGAAATTTCTCCAAATAATTGCTCCAAGAAAAGTAACAAAACTTTGCAAACCCTTATCATGAAAACGGTTCATCCACCAGCATTCATCCAAATGAACAAAATATCTGTTATAACTAACCTAACAAATATTTTTCCCATTACAATTCACTACCTATTTATTACTATTTCCGAAGAATATCACAAAACATGTTTAGGGCGTTTTCTAAAATAACCCCCTACCCTAATAACGAAACGATCCAAGACGGTTACAATCACAACTTCAACAAAAACTACAAAACCCGGCCAAATTTCTTCGACCTACACTTACCCACTTAGACACCTCTGTGAAAAGAAGAAAAAAAAGAAAGAAAACGATTTTGGTATCCCTATAATGTCTTTCCGATGTACCGGAAAGACATTAATGATATTATAAATTATAAACATTTCGTTACACCATTCACAACAAGAGAAAATGAGAAGGTAATAAGGGACCAAACTGTGGAGAGGAAGGAGTTGAAAGTCGTCTTTAATTTTTCATAGTTGTTGATAAGTTAGTTGTATATCTTATACTTGACAAATGGTAATTACCTCCTTTAAATTTACCAATTAGTTGTGTATTGCTTTGGTAATAATTTCATAATTTTGCTGAACGAAAAGTACGTTATAGTTCTAGTCATGTTTTCTAGCATTTTTTTGTAATCAAACATTAAAAATTACAGAAATAACGGGGTCGTAAAATTTTGACCTTATACATTATAAACACTATTGTTGTAGGTGCAATCACGTGACCGGATGTTCAAATCCAGGTAAGACAATAAAAGCGTTGTTCCATTGCCTGGTTCTATCATGCATTTGTGGAGACTTGTGTGCATTTACACCATATCATTTTAGTGTTTATTAATGGATGTATTACTTTTAAATTAAGAACTCTGTTTACAAGACTTTTTTGGAAATGCAAATTTTCAGGAACATTAATGCACTAACTTTCCCTGGTTAATGATTTTGATAAATTTAACTTCGGTATATATTTTATTTGTTAACATATCATAAAATGTTTTCACCCCACCAAGAATAAAGCAAGGACTTTAATGAAAAATCGTAAACTTGGAGGTTTACAAGTACGATGTATTTTATTATCACATGCATGAAATATACTGGTACATGTATGTTCCGTCTATGGTATGCCAAAGTGGACAAAAATAGCTTATATATTGATATTAACAATTAAATATAACTATTTATAATTCATTTGTAATTATTTTTAATTATATTATATAAATATAAATAATTGATTTGTCATGTTTATAATTCATTCATAAATATTTGCAATTTATTTGTGGATATTCATTAGATAGACACAAATTCGATGATTCCAACTTAATTGCAGCCTCACAATTTACCTAGAAATTAATTTTTGTCGAAATCAGACAAAGTAAAATTTTTTTACGTAATAACTATTTTGGCATTTTAAATGCACACCTTACAACTTTGGATGGTGGTCGAACTGAACTGTGTGCAAAGTTTGGGATTGTTTCCTCCAGTTATTTCAAGATAATCGCTCGGACATAAATATGTGGAATAATAATAAGAATAATAACCAGATTTGCAATTGCAGTCAATAGCCGATGTAATTCCAGACACTAAGTGCGTTGATTCCATCTCATTCGCAGCCTTAAAATCTACCGAGAAACCTATTTTCGTCGAATTCGGACAAAGCTGAAATTTTTACGTATTTTGGAAATGGCAGCCATTTTGATTTTTTTTTTGTATAAGTGCCGTCCTCTCATCTGACTGAACATTTATACAAAATATGAACAAATTATTTTAAGCAGTTCCTGAAAATTTGTATTTCTCAGTCTTTTAACGTAAAATGAAGGCCATCTTGGAAATGACTGCCATTTTGAAAATTTTAAACATACAGCAAACAAAATCAACATCATCAACATCAGATGATTGTCGAACATTGTGAAAAGTTTGAAATCATTTCATTCAACCATTTAAAAATAATCGCTCGGACAAGAATTATTGGAACAACGGCAGTAGAATACCGAAGGAACAATGGAGTGAAATTTACAAAAATCGGAGTCCAAAGACATGACCAAAATGAGAATACAGAGAACAATGCCGTTACACAAAACAATGACGTTAGACAGATACAAAGCACAGAAAAAGAAATCACAACATTCAAAACAAAGGAAGAATAAGAAAACGAATGATAATCAGAAGAAACGTAAAATAACAAATACATCTGGGGTGACATTATAATCAGAAGAACCGAACGTAGAATAACAACATGTTACCCGAATTCGTTTGATGAGACATAATAATTAGAAGAAACGTAAAATAACAACATGTCACCCTGACTTCGTCTGGGATGACATAAATATTAACAATTCATTAAAAATGTCAACAAATAGCAAAATACCGAAGTTGCTGTAAATTTTGTTTCTGCATATGCGCATTTCGACAGTGAATATTAATAAATAAATTATAAGTATGAAGAATTGATTTAATATTTCTTGCTTATTTCTTAAAATCTAAAGTTTATTTATAAATATTTATCATTCATTTTTAATATTATTCATTAATATTACCAAATCATTCATAAATATGCATACATGTTGTTGTTAATATTAATAAATCGGGTATTTTTGGCCACTTTAGCCATGGGTTGACAATCGTGATTTTCCATCTGTTTCATCCCCTATTTCAGGAGATGTGAACCTGACATTCAAAATAATAAAATGTTCCAAAAATAGATATAAAAGATAGTAAAACCAAAATAAGGAAGTTTCAATAACTACAAGAAATAGTTTTTGAGATTTAAACAATATAACATTTTGCAGGAAACTAACCTCCTCTTGATAATCCAATATTTTAACACTGGTGCTATTTCTGCATAAAACATGGGAAAAATAATTGAAACATGTTGAAATTGGTCATGATAGTTAATTATCAGCTTTCAAATTATAAACAAAAACTTGTAGATGGTCAATGCGCAAATAAGATTCAGTATATTTGAATGAATAAAAGCAAAGGATCTCGAAAATTTTGCTTCAGTTCAAAACGTCCGGTTCATATCATCTTGAACTAATATCTATCTAATAACAAGAAAATTATTGACGCAAGCGTCATATTATAGGCCGCCTAATATTGAAATTTCAAAAGTATTGCATTTTTCATGGGAGTTTGCAATATTTAGATTGTGAAGCAATTGTGTACAAAATGAATATGTATGTTCTTAAGTGAGAGCAGATCACAAAACATAAAAGCTGACAGTGTCTATTCCTGCGAATGATGGAAAAGCAAGTCCTATGTCTTGTTGCCTGTGACATTTGTTGCATATAAGGGTACCTTAAATTCGTGCTCTCAAGAAACGCTTATGGGTCATTCTCAAAAAATGTCGATATTTGTGTTATTCGGTTGTATGCGTGATATAGGATATTTTTTTCACTTTTTAAAATTTTCAGGATGTATATTTGTAAAGTAATACAAAAATAATCCATTTATGTCTAATTCTTTGTTTAATTTGACTTCAAAAATTGCAATTTCGGTAAAAACTGTTTGTGATTTCGCCGTGATGGCAAAGAAATGTCAAGATATCTTTTAAAAGAATGAAAATTAAAATTCAAAATTTTAATATTTATTTTCTATCTAATAATTTCTTTGAAAATAACACTTAAACGAAACCAAACACGTACATATTCTATGAAAAAAATACAGGAAAACATGTGTGCTTTTCGCCGTGTCCCTTGTGTTACTGTAACCGTGTAATTCATCCAGGAAGTAAGGGTTATCTCTCTTACTGATTAACTAAGTGCCCTCTTGAAGTACTACTTCATCTTTGAAGTATTGGATATTCCATGAGGCACTTTGATGCTATTCAAGCCTCAAAATCTACCTCTTAGGGATGCAAGGTAACACCATAATTTTAATTTCTGTCCCTGTTGTTACTGAATTTTCTATTATTCATTAAATTTATTTAGCACCAGCTTATGACCAGCATTTGTATTTAGTAATTTGCTTTGCAGAACAAGCTGATCCGTTGTACAAGGGAACATATAATGTAAATAAAAATGGATTTAGTAATGAATATGTCCCTTGTGTTACTGTCCCTTGTGTTACGTAACACAAGGGACCAAAGTAGTAAAAATAGGGGCAACAAGTTGATTCTAAGCAACCAATTTTGAGAGGAAGACAAAAACAAATGCAATCACCCCGTGTACAATACTTTTCTACTTCATCTTATTGGAAACACAGGTCCTTATTCACAATAGTAAGGGTTTTTGAAACATTATACAGACAGTAACACAAGGGACAATTTAAAAAAGTAACACAAGGGACATTTAAAGTAACACAAGGGACACACGTGATTGCTAACTCAACGATGCAACTTCGATATTAATATTGAATACAAATCAAATTTAAAAAGTAAATAGAGCAATGAAATAGTAATTTTCTACTTCTTTATTCGATAGTTTTACAAAACTAAAAGATCTATTAAAATGCACAAAAATCTGGTAACAAAAGTAGCCGAAACGATAACATGTAAAAACAAATCAATTGTGTCGTGCTAAAATGCATTTGGGTTAGCTTTTCTTTATGTTTTTTTAGAAAGAAGGGAGTAATAAATGACTACTAATATGTTTTCAGAAGTAAAAAATAAACGTGAAAACTCTTCAAAAACTTTTAATTGATAATGTTGTAGACATCAAATGTCACTTGTGTTACCAAATGTCCCTGTTGTTACCTGCTTGAGCAATTGCTGGATGCCTGGATGTAAATTTTCTCTTCAAGTAGATGAAGTAATTGACTTCTACTTTTCTATTAAGTAATTAAAATTAGAACGCTTAGCCATTTTATAAGAAGAAAACAATGTTTATATGTACTCGATACAAATGTCCCTGGTGTTACTAAATACTGAAGTCAAAATTTGTATTATTTTCATGTTTTAAGTTAAAATTTTGATTCTCTTTCAATGAAAATGTTGGTTTCATCGTTCCATCTTTGGGCCATCAACTAAAAATATTTAAATTGTAAAAATATAGAAACAGTATTTTTATTTTTGATGGTAGAAAGTCACTAGTGTTACCAATTGTGTCTCTTGTGTTACACAATTGTCCCTGGTGTTACCGACCAGTTTTTGACAAACCAGAAATTTGTAGCTCAACTCTAGTGGTCAAAATTAAGAGGAAAGATAGCGTACATTTGAGATAATGATATAAACAATAACATATTTTTGATATTTAAAATAATTAGTAAATAAATTGTTAAAGTTTCAAAGGTCTTATCACGTTCGTGTACGCAAGAGACTCGCAATTCAAAAAACAATTATGTGAAATAACTAAATCGAAAAAATATCATTTTATACCAGTGACTTTTATTTGTTCATTATATCATGAGGGTTACAATGGTAATATTCTAATAACATACGTGATTTTTATCATTTTTCCTAATAGTAATACAAGGGACACTGGCTGGTGGCATTTGACTTATTTTTCCATTAAAATTTATTTTTTATGCATTCAAAGTTAATGCCGAGATGTTGTTTCTCAAACTTCAAATGATTTAGGACCCCAAAACCTTAATAATGAAACAAAATGACCAGTTTGATTTTTTCTAAAATCATCTTCAAAATATTGACGATTTTTGAGAATGACCCTTATATGATTATGAATAAATCCACGGGAAATCACACTATAAATTAAAGACCCGTTAGGCGATAAAAAAATCACTTTGTTTTGATAATCTACTTGTATTTATTGTACATGTGTTTACACTATGTATATATTATCAAAATTATATTTTGAATCGATAATAAAGACGGAATCAAACTTAATTATAAATTACAACATGGTGATTACATTATTTCAAGCATGCCTGTTCAACTCCTTCAAGGCATCCAATTAAAAATCGATTCTAAATTTGCTCCAAAACATTCATGTATCTATGACAACAATTTTTTTAACTGAAAACTTCAGGTATATGATGATGAAAGACATTAAAATTGATTTTAAAAAAAAATTGAAAGTTTGAAACATCAAAATCTTTATTTTTTTGAGACTTGTAATTTTTTTACATGTACCATCAACTATATTCATTCCGCGGTAAATCATGTCATTCGTACAAATCCTATATCAAATAACGGACCGCCTCGTGGCGGCCCGTAATAAAAAGACCCTAACATTACTGTATATGTTTATGCTCGTTTTAGACTGACGGTTCGGTTTTCACTTACTCCATAATACTTTGGGAACGAAGTTGGTAGTAATCATAGCAAATAAATGCAGCACAAATGAATACGTGCGGACTTCTGCCATTTAATCGCGCAAACATAAAAGTAAAACGTCGCATATGAAAGCTCAGTTGTAAACAAATTGATTTTAAATGTAAGTATTTCCTGTGTTTGTCGCGTTTGTCTGAAATGTTTTATTTCAAATTCTTTAAGGAAGTCAGTAGATACCTCGGCAAGATAACGAACGAGATTTTTTGTAGTTCAAGCTCATTATTTAAGGTCATTTTAGAGCACATTTGTTTTGTGTTTTGTAAATTCTTAAATAATTTGAAGGTCCTTCACGTATTTCTGAAAGAATATTACGATATGTCCTTTCTTTATAAGATAGAGGCAATTTAAGTACGCGTTGCAAGGAGAAACATCGGTCAGTTGTCTCCCTGTACCAAGTTAGTTATATATAGTTAAAGGGAGATGATTTTAATTTAAACATCAAAAGAAAATATTGATATGCTAATTAAAATTATCTCCACTTTGTACCATACAAAACTAACGTGGTACAGGGAGATAACCGACCAATGTTTCTTATTAGATAATCTGATGTTGCTATAAACTAGAAAGTATTTATTTTACCATTTTTATTTCTTAACATGTTTTCTGCTGGAAAATGGTAACTCGGTTCTATTTAATTTCAGAAAAATTAACAACAGTGAATGTCAAAACAACTACAACACTGAATCAAGGTACGAAAGAGAATATAATTGATTCATATTTTGATATGTTTTAATAAGTCTAAGCAGCTAATTACAGTATAACATATCCAGAAAATGATAATATGAAAAGTATTTATCTATTGCCCGAAAAGTTGCACAAAATTTTAACTGATTTTTCGGAATGTGATTAATATTTATTGTTTAAGCTGAATTCTCACCTACATTTGATCTGATTTACCTAATATACTTGCGATCTACCTAATCAATTGTTAAAATAAGAATATGCAAATATGTGATTTTTTTAGGTAAGTCGTTCGTTTAAGCTGCAGTCACATTTACTTTTGCAAATGAGGTAATAGCAAAATTACCGAATAAAATTGCCAAAGGCAAAAACCACCGGAAAAATTGTCATCCGCAATGGTGACATAGTGCAGGTATTTTAAACGAAATTATGGAATAAATGGTAGGATTGTGAAAATGAATCCCATTTCTACTTTGAATGTACTATGTACTACAAAAGTTGTGAAAACATAAGAAGAGAAATAAACGACCAAATAGAAATGACAAAAATTTTCCTTTTTTCCTCTTCAGTATCTTCAATGGCACACCCAAGGACCAGGGAAAACAGCGACGTGGTATCAAAAATACATGAACGTTTTTGTTAGATATTTTGTGTCGAAGTGATTATAAATAGGTTTGAAACCAGTTCCAGTCACATGATCGTCTTTTGACTGTTTTATTTCTGAACATAATTTTGGAAATTTGTGTGTGTGTGTGTGTGTGTGTGTGTGTGTGTGTGTGTGTGTGATAAGAAAATTACATGGAAGGTTGATTCTATCATGTTTTATGATTTTAGAATTCGATCTTGATTTCAGAAACTCAAACGCACAACTTTACCAAATATAATCAGACTGTGGGCGACCACGACAAGAAAGGTAAGATTTTTTTTAGAATCTGATAGAAATTTGACATTATCTAATGCAAAATGTTTCTCATACATACTATTTTTGCAGTTGAAAATATGTATACAGTACTAAAATATATTTGGCCACATCAAGTTAATTTCATCCGGAGATTCCACCCGGAGTCACCAAAAATACTGCGGCGGGTAAAGGCTTTTGAAATTAAATTAGATTCTTACAAACATTGAGGTTCGAGGTCTTTATTCGTCAATTAACCGGAAATGGTAACATTTGTATAAAATGAAGTCTTTCCAATACTGGAGGTGACTTTTTTCAGGAGTAAAAGCGAAAGTGAAAATGAAATCGCAGTTTTAAAAAAAAGGCCTGACAAATTTTGATAGAACGGGCGTGGATGCGAATCTTCTATATAACTTGATGAGGGTTTTCTTCTATGTTCATTCAGATATTATTCAACGCCGAAAATAAATTGAAAATCTTGACGGGAATGAAAACGATAAAATATTTTTTTTTCCACAAACTTGAATTTGTTGAGGAGTCTCAGAAGTGTGTTTTTTTTTATATTATTTTTGCATTGAACATGTAATGATTTTTACTTTACATTTAAAGAAGAATTCGACAATAAAGGAAACAACACTAGATTTTATAGGATGCATTTCATACTCGCAACATGATATCAATACTGTGGACAACATAGGAGAGGGTATAACCCCCCTTTTTGGACTCGGGACTTGGGCCTTATTTTCGGCGTACTTTGGACTTGACCACTTGAGTCCATGGACTCCATGGACTAAAAAGTCGTAGCATTTTGGACTTGTACTTCAAATTTAAAAAAATTAAAAAATAAAAAAAAATGGACTCTGGACTTCGTCTCAAATTTTGGGTGTACTTTGTACTCAAGGGGGTAGGGGGTTACAACCTCATAGGACAAACTGAAAATGACAAAATCATTTCAGACACTGACAAAATATTTAACGATTTTGATGACGGGCTATTCAAATGCAATTTTTAAGAATAAAATTTATTTATAAGTTTCTCCATAAAAATGTCTCATCTTGGGAATCTTCTTGAAAATTTAGTTAATTCCGAAGGTAAAATACTATTAATTTCTTTTATTGTATGAATTGATTTTAAGGTCTTAAAAAGAGCAAATTCTCAGAAATAAGTCAATAATAAAGTATCAAAAGCCGTTCCCACACATTATTTTCTTCAACTTAAATATTATACCGATTTGAGACTGTAGGACAAAAGTGCTTTTACATGTGTTGAATGTGTGAGTGTTGCGCATAAAGACAAATTGTTTCTCTTCAGTGCAGATAAAATCAAACTATGTGGAAGTCCATAAACCGAAAAACGCATTAAAGCTAGTAGAGGACAAAAAAATGATAACATTGTTACAAATGAAGTGACAGAAAAGAACCTCTGAAAGATAAGTATAAAATTGTTCAAAAAAAAGAAATCTGTTATGTTAATGTGACGTTAACCATTATTAATTTACATCTTTATTAATAAAATATCAGTAAAAGATTTATTCAGAATTTGGCATTAACCAACATGAATAAATGTTTTTCTTTTCATTCTACTTTAATAACGTTAATCCAGATGGAATAATTTTCAGAGAAAGAGAGTGACACAATTCTGATGTCCTTCTATTTTTATGGATTACCGTGTGTCTTATCTGTAATTATGGTTGCTTCTGTAGTCTTCTGTATTAGACAGAAAGTTGACTGTACTATACGTATTAGCTGGAAAGTAGACCACCCGGAAGATACTACTGGAACCGTGAATACGGACGGCGGATATGACTTGATAGATGACAGTTTGGTTATTGTCAACTCCCAACGTAACACTCCTCAACTTTCCGGAATTCGTTTAGAGTCCAATATGAACGATGATGGTATGCAAAACGACGAAACTGTTCGGAAAAACAGAACTTATTTTCAAATAGTTCCAGTGAACGATACAATATCGAGTGGAAGTAGCGATCTTGTAAGTGATGTAGTGCCTGTTTATAACGATGATTATTTACATCCATACAACACACTTGACCCCAGTTTGAAGAATGAATCACATGTGTACAGTCATACGGATCAACATGTACAGACTGATAGCTACATTGTTGTTTGCGATACCCAACATGGACAGGGGATTCAGAGTTTGAATAAAAAATTCAGTGAAACAACTATCCTTTGCAATCAAAGTGAAGACAATACATTTAAGAAATCCCTCCACATTTACGAAGATAAAAATATAATTACCCATGATCATACGCCAGAAATGTCTGACACAACAGCAGACGACAACTCAAACATATCACAAGTATTGTGTATTTGAGACAAGAAAAAAAAACAAGATTGCCTTGCAATGGATGACATGTTTTAAAATTAAACATTCGAGGTAGAAAAGTTTTCTAACAAAAATGTTTTAAAGTCATGCCATAAAGTTAAGAATTTTCATATATGAAAAGTCTCACTCACTTTTTCGTGTCAGTGTAATATTATTGTAGAAAAAGGCAGGCAATGGATAAATTTAAAGTTTAGTTTTGCAGCTATATCTAAGCAAATTTATTATGGATTTCATGCCATAGTGCATAAACTAACACTTATAGTAACTACGGTATTTTGTTATCTATTACCACTGGGCAGATGCCTCTGCTGGTGGACTGTAAGTTCCAGAGGGTATTCAACAACCCAACAGTCAGTGCTTCGGTACTGACTCGAAAACCGATTTTATTTTGAATCTGCAATATCTGATTTTTAGCTCACCTGGCCTAAAAGGCCATGTGAACTTTTGCCATCACTATGCGTCCGTCGTCCGTCCGTCCGTCTGTCCGTCCGTCTGTCAACAATTTCATCAATCTTCTCCTCTGAAACCACTGAGCCAAATGTAACCAAACTTGGCCTCAATCATCACCAGAGTATGGCTTCTCAAAATTGTGTTCGATTAGGCGGTAGGTCAAACAATATGGCCGTCGTTGCAAATAAATAGAACATAGGGTAAATTGCAGTTTTTGGCTAATAACTCGAAAACCATTACAGATATCAAAAATCTGACATAGGGATAAAAGTGATCAGCATAGCAAGATCTACTTGCCCTGCAATTTTGAAGAAAATCTAAAAACCCGTCTTGGAGTATTTGCCCTTTTTCCGTAAAATTTTCAAAATTTGTGCATTTTTTATTTTTTATTTCAAAAAGTGTAACAGATAGAGGTCAAGTGTATATTGCAAAAATGTACAGTATATCAAGATCTACCAACCTTGAAATTTTGAAGAAAATCCAAAAACCCTTGAAGAAGTTATTGCCCTTTTTTCATGGAATTTTCAAAATTTTCATATTTTTCGTCTTTTATTTCCAAAACTATAGCAGATGAAGGTTAAGTGTAAATTGATAAAATGTTTGCCATGCTGTGTGGATTTCAAAACTGGTGTTTAAAATTGTTTGTTGACCGCAATTTCAAAATGGTCGCCTAAAAAGGCGGGAAAATTCAACATCGTTCGATTTCAATGAAATTTGGTTTCCAAATAGATATTGGTGTAGCAACTTCAAAACAGGTGTTGAAAAGTGTTCGTCGACCGCCATTTTCAAAATGGCCGCCAAAAAAGGCCGGAAAATTCAACATTGTCCGATTTCAATGAAATTTGGTTTCCAAATAGATCTTGATGTTGCGAGTTCAAAAGCGGTGTTGAAAATTGTTCCTTGACTGCCATTTTCAAAATGGCCGCCAAAAAAGGCGGGAAAATTCAACATTGTCCGATTTCAATGAAATTTGATTTCCAAATAGATATTGATGTTGCGACTTCAAAACTGATGTTGAAAATTGTTTGTTGACTGCCATTTACCGAATGACGTCTCAACTGGTGTCGAAAGCGGTCCTTAGCAAGACCGTTTTTTTATCAAAAAATCCCAACAAAGAAATATAATAAAACATGATCAGACTTTAAAAACAGTTCAAGATATTGGAGGTGTTCGACCTACAAAAGTTTGAGAAACTGAAGATCAACTGTATAACTTACATTGTTACCTTGATTGTGGCAACTGAAAACCAGGTGAGCGATACAGGCTCCTGGGAGCCTCTAGTGTTTTTTTCAATCTGTACATTCGGGAATTATCTCCCCTAACTCTCGAGAAGCAATGACTGTCTTATCACTCCTTGGACTATTTCCCGAAAAGACTACATGATTTATGACGTTTGGTGTAAACAACTACATGGAAACCTTTGATTATTCGTAAACTGCCCGTAAAAACCTTTTCAGAACGTTTAGATTTTATCTGCACTGAAGAGACATAAGTTGTCAAAATGCGCATATGCAGAATTGAAATTCACAGTAACTTCGGTGTTTAGTTATTAGATAAAACTGCAGGGAAATGTGAAAACGACATTTCAAATAAATTAAAAAGAAAGCTCCGATCTCAAAATACTAAGGATTACTGGAATATTCTTAACTAACGTGAAACTGAACAGTCAAAGCAACCTGATATTTATTTCGAATCAATGGTCGATTTTTTTTAAAAAAAAAAGATAAAGCACTGCGAAAGCGGAACCCCAAGACCAGCTAGATATCTCCGATTCTGAACAATTTCAAACGAAGTGTTAAATGAATTCCTAAATTCAGACATAATGAAAGATGAAATTTCGAAATGTATTGAACAACTTGAAAATGACAAATCTTGTGCTGATAATCTAACTATCAATGAGTACATAAAATCTAGCTGTAATCATTTATTGATGTTTATGTAAAAAAAATACAAATATACCCAAGTTGCATTTTAAACAGTTAATTTCGTTATGTTGTACACGTGTTTCAAGGGGCAACCTTTCATCAGCAGCAATAGAATCAAATAATATGGAAAATCATAATCTAAAAGTAGTAAAACAAGTCCAAAAGGAGGCCAAAACAAGTACCAAGGGCATCAAGAGAATGTCATACACGGAAGGATGCCTAAGTATTTTAAGGGGTTAGATTGTTTTTTTCCGATAGTATTGTACCTGAAACTTGGGTGATTGGAACTATCAAACCTTTTTATAAAAATAAAGTACAGAAATTTGAAATAATCGCCCGATATCGATAGTAAATTGTCCCGGAAAATTATTTATGGCGGTTCTCTGTAATACGATTCTGTGATGAATTTTGCGTTATAACGAAAACCCGTGTGGCTTACGTGTTGCATATTCATCCATTGACAGTATTTTTTCTTTCATTCCATTTTTGAAAATTCTTAGACTTTATAAAAAGCTATTCTATGCATTTATTGACTTTGAAAAAGCCTTTGTTACGGTTAGTCGTTATGCTTTATCGTACATAATGTTCCTAATTAAAATATATGACGTCATTTGTAAGGTTATTTTTAAAATTCAAGATAATATTCAAATAATGGTGACTTATTTTTTCCCTTTCGGAACACGGTGAAAGACTTATCACCTGTTCTGATTACATTATTTCTAAATGATCTTGAAGATATTCTTACACAAGAAAATTTCATAAAACTAACAGAAGAAATATCAGAAAAATTTGAACATAGAATAAATTCATATTTGAAGCTGTTTCCTTTTTTGTATGCGGAAGACACTGTTTTAATGGCAGAAACTGCAAGTGATCTTCATATTCACCAAATACTGTAGTACTTGGAAAATGATTGTCGATAAGACAAGGTAGACAGCCTTCAAATCTAAAAAAATAATTATTTGAATAATGTTAAAGATTTTAGTTACAAATATATCGCGGGGTTTACAAGTTAGAACTTGTATGATTTTTGTCTCATTGACTTCAGCTCTTGACTACTCTATTCTGTAATTTTGCTTTAACCCTCATTTGATATGTATATTTTATGTCTCGTAATAAATATGTACTATCGTCGAAAGTAGGCATCTAAACTGTCTGTTTACTGAAATAAAAGTCGATAACAAATCAGTTTATAGGTTTTTATTCACAATATAGTTATAATCATCTTGAATAGGGCAGGTTTATCTTATTTCTTTCTTTCTTCATCAAGATTAAATATTGATGACTATATGAACATAACTTTTTTATGATGCATTTTAATCTCATACATTTACATATCGTTTATATTGTAAACATTGATTGATAAAATGTCATATAGTAGGATAAAACTATTTTGCTATTTCCTTTATTTTTATTTTTATTTAAAGCATTGTATTCTTATTTTACAGGGTATTTATTGTTACTGTTGTCGCCATTTCTGTGTCGAATGAATAAATACATCAAAAACCCAACTGAGTGTGATTATCGTTTATTCTGGTGCTCTACCAGGCCGAGCTACAAATAACAATTTCGACAATTCAACAACAAAATTACCGAAAGCAATGAACTGGAGTTCTGCAAATAATCATTTTGACAATTATGTCTACTATATAAAATTACTGCAGATTCTTCTAGATAAATCATTGCAATAATATTAAGAGTTTAAATGGACAAATAGTGATTATGCACAGAACATTCGCAATTTAAGCAGAATCACTGAATTTTGTCAGCTAGAAAAAGAAGCCGATATTTCAGGTTAGAATGAATGAAATCCAAAACAAATTAAGGTTAGATACTGCTAGTGCATTGTCAGGAATGTGCAGTACGGAAAGCGAAAATGATAATGTAAGCAAAGAAGGTGGACTTGAAAGTCTTGTAAAATTACATTAAAAAAGATCAAAGACAAGATAGTGAAATGCAAGCTTATTTTTTTCTGTTATTTGCGTCGAAACTATCACACGATATTGTGCATGAAGCTGTCACACGATATTTTGCATGAAGCTATCACACGATATTGTGCATGAAGCTGTCACACGATATTGTGCATGAAGCTATCACACGATATTGTGCATGAAGCTATCACACGACACTGTGCATGAAGCTATCACACGATATTGTGCTTGAAGCTGTCACACGATATTGTGCATGAAGCTGTCACAAGATATTGTGCATGAAGCTATCACACGATATTGTGCATGAAGCTATCACATGATATTGTGCACGAAGCTATCACACGATATTATGCATGAAGCTGTCACACGACATTGTGCATGAAGCTGTCACACGATATTGTGCATGAAGCTATCACACGATATTGTGCATGAAGCTATCACACGATATTGTGCATGAAGCTATTACACGATATTGTGCATGAAGCTATCACACGACATTGTGCATGAAGCTGTAACACGATATTGTGCATGAAGCTATCACACGATATTGTGCATGAAGCAATCACATGATATTGTGCACGAAGCTATCACACGATATTGTGCATGATGCTATCACACGATATTGTGCATGAAGCTATCACACGATATTTTGCATGAAGCTATCACACGACATTATGCATGAAGCTGTCACACGATATTGTGCATGAAGCTATCACACTATATTGTGCATGAAGCTATCACACGATATTGTGCATGAAGCTATCACACGACATTGTGCATGAAGCTATCACACGACATTGTGCATGAAGCTATCACACGATATTGTGCATGAAGCTGTCACACGACATTGTGCATGAAGCTATCACACGACATTGTGCATGAAGCTATCACACGATATTGTGCATGAAGCTATCACACGACATTCTGCATGAAGCTATCACACGACATTGTGCATGAAGCTATCACACGATATTGTGCATGAAGCTATCACTCGATATTGTGCATGAAGCTATCACACGATATTGTGCATGAAGCTATCACATGATATTGTGCATGAAGCTATCACACGACATTGTGCATGAAGCTATCACACGATATTGTGCATGAAGCTATCACACGACATTGTGCATGAAGCTATCACACGATTTTGTGCATGAAGCTATCAGACGATATTGTGCATGAAGCTATCACACGATATTGTGCATGAAGCTGTCACACGATATTGTGCATGAAGCTATCACACGATATTGTGCACGAAGCTATCACACGATATTGTGCATGAAGCTGTCACACGACATTGTGCATGAAGCTATCACACGATATTGTGCACGAAGCTATCACACGACATTGTGTATGAAGCTATCACACGACATTGTGCACGAAGCTATCACACGACATTGTGCACGAAGCTATCACACGATATTGTGCATGAAGCTATCACACGACATTGTGTATGAAGCTATCACACGATATTGTGCATGAAGCTATCACACCACATTTTCTTTTGTGTGCCGTGCTCATGTTATGTATTTGTTTCTTTATTTTTCCGACGTGGATTGTTCGTTTTAGACTGACGGTTCGTTTTTCACTTCGAGCTATTCAATTACTCAATTAAAAAAAAGAGTTTATTATTATCTGTAATTAAATATCGAGAGTTGATAACAAGCTATATACAAGTCTCACTAATTGTAAAACTTATTACTCTTAGTATAAATTTCATTTGTAAACTCTTTAGTTATGTTCTATCAATTGTCTTATGTTTGAAGAATTTAGTTTGTTGTATTTGTGAGTACATTGAATATTGATGATGTACTTAAAAATTAACCTTCCGATACGTATAAAGTTTAAAAATCAATGTTTTCCTGTATTTTGAATCTAAAATCAGCGATAAGTGTTATAGTAGTAGGAACTGTGTTTGTAGTATATGGGCACGAGGAAAGTCGCTTTTGAGGAGGAAAAGCAAGGTGTAGCCGGATGTGATGTAGACTGGAAATGACGTCACCGGAAATGACGTGACCGGAAGTGGAAGTCACGTGACCGGAACACGAAGTAATTGGATTGCGCATGCGCAATCGGAAGTGGCCCTGTTTGAAGCCCTTTTCGGTCATATTGACCGGAAATGACCTGTTGGAACTACACATGATCCTTCAGGGATGTAATGGGAATGTATTGGAGCGTGCATGCGCGACCGAAAATGGATGTGTCCCCAGGTGTATACCGGAAGTGGTAATTATCAAAGCGTTATTCGGCCATTTTGATAGGAAACGATGTGTTGAAACAACACGTGATCCCGCAGAAGAGATCAGTCAGGCAAAAAAAATCAGATTTGATCTGCTAAAAAAAAAAGAAAGGAATATAACTGGGTGAAGTCTTTGGCAAGTGTTGCAAAAACTGTAAAGAATCAGCCAAAAGAGGTGTTAGGCTATCAAACACCATTTACAGTATATTTTGGTAGAGGAAAACACAGCTCGTCAGCTGATAAAATTAGGAAAAAGGCATTTGATTCCAGTTCCCACTCGTTACAGCGTTTTGAAAAGGGAAAATTTTCAGACGCAACAAAACTTTCACAAGGCAGGACACCTGAAAAAGATAATAAAAAAAACAATAGATAAATGTTGATTTTATAACCAGCCTGAGTCTGGTGATATTTTTCGGGCCTCAAAGGAAAGACATTTGCATAGGGAAAAAAATTTGATGACGCAAGATAGTCCAGATACAGAACCGCAACAAGACGTGAACGTCAAACAACTAACTGTAATAAAGAATAGGTCTGACACGGAATTGGACAATAACGACGGGACAGGAAACCATTTTTTTTAATAATTATGATGGAAAAGTTGTTGTGGTCATGAATTCAAAAAAGTACGGCGACTGTCAGTTTGATGCAGTTTCCGATCAAATAAAACAGAAAGGTCTTCAAAGAACAGGGCGACAAATACGTGCCATCTCTGTCGCGAAAATAAGAGAAAAAAGACAATTTTCGAAGATTTCGTTCATGATGACAGAGGTTTGATGTTTATTTGTCACGGATGTCCCGCCCATTAACGTATGGAGACCATATTACACTGCAAACACTGGCCAGATAATTCAACTGCCAATTTTTCGCTTTATCTGTTCAAGGACGACTTCATCATCGAATAGTGTCCGAGATAGATATATTTGATCCTGATGTACCCCTGTGAACGCTTGGATACTATCCTGAGGATTATGGTGAGCACTATGTAAGTGTTGAAGTAGAACCGTACTTTTTAAGACGTCTTCTTCTCTGAACAGTTGGAATCATACAGAATTCTAATGTGGATGATCATCCTTTTAATTCAGATGCACCCACTGAGACCCATGACGCATATGTGACCCGAAACTCGGATACCTTGGATGATCATCCAAATGACTCTAATGTTATGGCGGAGGGGAATGAAACCCGAGATGACAATGAAAGACAGGAGAGTGGAGTTGATGACAATGAAGGACAGGAGAGTCGGGTTGCTACTGTTGACAGTGGAATCCAAGACGGGGAATATTGCAGTCGTCCATCGGTTGTACCTTAAAATGACAACATGCTTGTCCTACCGGATTTAATTTTTGATACGATAATCCGTATTTGCGTTCAGACTAACCCAGAAATGATTTTTACCCTTCAACATGATTCTATAAATAGAAAAACTTGGGAAATCCGTGTATTTATTTAAGTCCTGATCAGATTTCATCTATATAAGCGTTCGAAGATTAATCTGAAGTTTCGGTAGGAAAAGTGTTCTGATGATTGGTGTCAGAGAGATTTAAAAAAATGGCTCTCGATTGGTCAACGCTTGGCTGACATTAGAAGAGAAGCAGTTTAACTGGTTTGAATTTCGTGATGTCAGCTGGTGCTGAATTTCCACTTACTCTTAATAACAGTATCTGACTCTGAAACTGTGTTAGCTTTTGAATTACATTTTTAACAAAGAAAAAAATTTTATATTAGCCTACAATACTTGACAATGGATGTAATAAAAATATACGCACATTTAAGATAGGAATCCTTACTAATTTCTAAAATGTACAACAACTCATTGACTACTTTAACGAGTTACTTGTGGGTGCTTTGCGATTTTTAACGACCATGTATGATCAATTTACGATTTACCCAGAATGAATGCGATTCAATCCGATAAAGATTAGCGATTCATTACGGATAACTGTATACGAATGCGTACGAGTTTTTAAAGAATTATTGCGATATTGGACCCTATGGAAAAGGCATTCAATGATCTTCTTAGATACTGCCAGCGTGTAGTCAGAAGAGTCCATAGATTGTTCCTTCCAAAAGGGTATCAAACATGTTCGTACCTCATTCAAGATGACCGCCACCAAGAAACACCCTATGAATACATGTAATATCGAATTCAAGCCTAAAATCACATGTTTGGTATAATTCTATAAAAAATAGCTGCAACAGTTTTATAAAAAATATTATTTTATTACTGCAACTTGTACTGTACAATAAATGGTGCGAATCATTTACATCAACACACTTTTCAGGGGTTGTTTTAATTTAGAAATACGATAAAATGAAAAATGAAAATTTTAAAAGAGACATTACAAAAGTAAGAGATGTAATAAATTTAATGTTGTAACATCTACTTATTTCATTTACCATTTCAGCAACATGTGTAACATGGGTTAAAGGGGAATACCTGTCCAAATTTCTTTTGAATTGGAGTCTGATATCGGTTGTAATTGATGGTGAAGCTTTCAGTTGCCATGGAAACCAAACAAGAAAACTGAAATTTAAGAGGAAAAAAGTAGTCTGCTAAATTTCATGCAAACGTTGAAAAATGTATGCTTTGAAAATCCGTGCTGGTTCTTAAACTAGCATCGATATCTTATATAATTATGTAATTTGAGTAGTATGTAGTACGTAGATTATCAAGGGAGCCATGAAAAAATTATTTTTGAAAGATTGTCTGAAATCGGTGCAGATGGGTAACATTTCAAAGATCTTCTTTTGGAAACAACTTGTCCAAAAATAATATACTGGTACTTTGATGATGCCTTCCATTGAAGGTATCCGGTAGGTCCAGACCTCATCAAGTATGGCTGCCGCCAGTTATAAAGTTTAACATAGATTTACATTCAACCATTTGGAAAACACATTCAAAGATCTTATCGGAAAATAGAAGTCTGATTAGAACCAAACTTAGTCATAATGGTCCTTTGAAAGTCCCTTACAAAAAAGGTATCCTTAAGATCCGTTCATTATTTAAAATGGTCGCTAGAAGGACCATAGTTGAATTCCATTTAAAGAATTTGGACTATGAAACGACTAACCAAATTGGAAATTCCGTCGACCCAAAAATCTGAAGGATATTGTCGTTAGAGCCAAACTACCATCATCTGAAAATGGACAGCTTAAAACATGTTCCGACAGACGTTGTCTTCTGTGAAAATTTGGTTCTTCTACAAAAATCTTCAAGAGCACAGCAACCGGTGACACATACAAAATATTTACCAATTTATCCTGGAAGTCAGATAATGTCATATATCTCATCACTTGCTCTGTTTGCCAACAACAGTTATCGGTGAAACGAAAAATTCACTCAACTTGCACCGTGACCACATTCGGAAAAAAAAAGATCACAGGCCACTGCATTACATTTCAATTCAACCGGTCATGACTGGAAACATATGCAAGTAGTACCCATCGACCAAAATCGATCGTGGACAGACACGCAGAGGCAGACTAAAGAAAAGTTCTTGATACAAAAGTTGAAATCCAGTTTGAAAATAAAAAATAAAATATAGCTTTGATAAAAATCCTGCCCCTACCCATTTTTTTATTTCTCTTTTGAACTGATTAACTTGTTCTCGTTCTGGCATGGCTTAAGTTTTGAACACAATCTTGAAACAGTATTGTTAATAGAATCGATGTACGCATACTAACAATTTTTTAACAGCATCCAACATGTAACTCTCGACACTTTGCATAAACATTTAGAGTTTAGTCTTTGTAATTTTACAACAAAGAATGAAACAGTGAAAATTTGAGTTGAAAACAGAGGGAGTATTCCTGGTTAACTGAACACCTGTATTTATTGTTATAATGCCCGGGGGATTACCGATGACCAAAATACATGGGGCTGGTGTTAATCTCGATTTCGTAGCAAAAAAGTAATTATGCAATTATTTGATTAAGTATCAACAAAAACTGTTTTGCCTGTAAACAAATTCATTTTAATTAAAATAACTGCTAAGTGTACATTGGCCCTGAAAATTTTATTCACATTTATACCCAAACATTTCTATGTAAATCAGTAATCAAATCAAAATCCTGTTTGTTCATTGGTCATGAGAATTAACAATAAACAAGCACGCTGCATGTAAATACGTGATCAATCGGTAATGTATTTGGTGTGTTTTCATTGGTTTGTTGGTTTGAGTAAATCATTCGCCGATCTCTCCCACAAGGTATTTCTTTTAAATTTGAGTGAAATTAACATTAACATCTATGGAAAATATTTTTATTCGAACTTTGTTTATTTCCGTAAATATACCAAGAGTAGCGGCAAACAAAATTAGAAAATGATGCATATACGTTTTACTAAGGTCTTACCTATAACAATATAGCTACAGCGATCTAAGCAAATTTCGTTGTGCGTACTTTAGTTGATCGTCCATCCAAGTTGTTTGATTACTATGTTTAACGTTTTGCACTCCTTGGGTCTAAACTCCGCAATTAGTCCAGCAATTTCAATCTGATATTTGAGATTTTATCTCAAACAACGGCAGTAGAATTCCGTAGAAATAAATCACACGGTTACATGGATTAAAATCCAGAGCCAAGACAGAAACGAGAACATAAGAAGACAGAAGTACAAATACACGGCAATCCGACTAAACACTACAAATAAAAAACTTAAACCTGAGCACTAAGGGTATGAACTCTTGCAAAAAAAGAGTGAAATTAGGTTCTCCGGAAAGGCAAGCATGTCCTGCTCTGTATTAAGCACCCGTCACACTGTCAGGTGGAGTCGGTAATTTGAAATCTGAAATGTTTACTAGTGTGTCGCATATGGTACTGCAACAACAATGACAAACCATAAGTTTCAGGGTCATTTAATGCAAGTCCGCCATCTGCAATTTTCCTTTAAAGTTTTGAACATTTTGTAATATCTTAAAAATTAAATGCATAATCTTAGGCCATAAGATTAAAAAATATGCCCCTATTTGCGCACAAAGCATTGAAACTCTATTTGTTGTAAATGTGGTAACGATTGACTTTGTGTGTAGTGTATATTAATTTCAATACCTGTTCTTTACAAGGGAAAAATGACACTGCAAAATTTTACGCATTGGAAATTCTATAAGAGAAAAAGTTATCCGATGGTTGATATAGCACAGCGTATTTTTGTTTTGTTCTTGTTTGGTTTTTTATATTTTTTATTTTCTCAATAACATTTTAAAAATATATAAAATAAAATTCTATTTCGTTAACGTACATGTAGTAATGAAAAATGAGTGTGACGTGGAACTATGCGTTTAGCAGAAAGAAGTTGCTTTCCATTCCACGTGCTTATACTTAAAGGTTTTGTTTTTTTCCAAATTCTATCAATTTATTCAACTTATAAATAAACAGTTTTGTTTGGCTTGTCTGAATCTGTCGTTTTGCTGTTTCTATTGACAGAAGTCAAATGAGGCAGGGGTAAAATATCGGCATGACAAAAACACATAACAATGAAGTTTAAAAGGTTTTGAATCTTTTTGCAATTTTTTGATTTCCTAATACTAACTCCCTTTGGAGAATTGTAACTTAGGCAAATATACAAACTGCCATTTCAAATTGAACGAAAACGTTAAAGGTGTCCGAATTAATTAATCTTCTTTACCGCCTCACAATATGCACTTTGTTGATTTTATACACCATGACAAGTAATTTGTAGAATTATTTGGGATAAATGCCAAGATTTTGAATATTTGATATGAAGTATTTTTTTAGAAGATAGGAATATTCCTAGTTGCAACTCGAATACCTCGATTTTTTCCCTAAGGCAAGAGAAAGCAAATAAGTTACACCTTCTAAAAAGGTAGATAACTCAGTTGAAACATACACTGAATGTCCTGCATTCCCGACTATGAAAAGAGGGAATACTGAAAGGATGCCATGATGGCTTACTGAATATTAAAAGCAATAATGAAAGATTTCTGAATAACGGCTTTCGACCATTTTTGGCTTCTGATAGTGAAGACATGATATTTTCAGATATGAAAGCGTAGTTTTTCTATTAGTAATATGCAAGAACAGATGGTATAGATATATCGTGATTTTTAAATTACACAACCGGAAAACATGCAATTTTAAGATTTTTATTGTTGTCGTCTTTAGGAAATTCGCTCTTCATGGTATTTTGTCAGATTTTCGGAATTTTCTAGTTAAACAATTCAAAAGCACTTATTTTTTTTTGCCTATGGACCCTTTGTTTAAGTCTAGGATATACATCTTTATAAGCATTCAGAATTTTTTTAAACAAATTCTATTTCTTTTGTCGCATTAATTCATTGTTAGACCTTGCTAATGTTAAACCTAAAAAAATTCAAAGGAGTTTGTGTCCGCCATATTTTCTTTCAATACATTAAAACAAAACGAGATCAACATACCATTTTTTTTTCAGTTAATAAATACAGTAACTTCGGTATTTTGATATTTACTTCTAAATCAATTTAAAAAAGATCACATTTCATTGAATTCCCTTCTTTCAAATTGAGTAGCGAACCCCTTTAATAAAGATGCATAAATAATGTTGTTAAGTGTAAAAAATTCTTTGTCAGAAACAAACTTTTGAACTCATGGAAGAAGAAACACATTCATTAACCTACGATCGTTGTCATCTATAATTTATCATGGTCTTTAATTTGATAACTAGTATTTATATCTTTCATTCAAACCGTTGTATAACATATTGCGTGTAATGAGATGTGAACAGTGTTTTCACACCGGATATTCTATGAAATGAGCTAATTGTGTTTGAACAATTTTCCACCTGAAGGCGTTTTCCATTTCGTAGTTTTTTATGTACTGTTCCCGACATAGCTGAAATATTTCACAAAATTTAAACAACAATCAATAATTAAATTGATTAATGTCAACACAAAACGTAAAAAGTCTGCTATGGGTAATGTATGAAGAGGAAGAAGTGGGATAAATGCGCAAACAAACATTAAGATATTCAGAAAAAAAAACGCAAAAAAGGCTCTTGCTCTTACTATTTTGATCAATTTTTTCAAGTTTAGAGAATCAATGATTTAATGGAATTCCATTTTTTGGTTTTATCCATGGTTAATGGCTTTCCAAATGTTTTGGTTTGATCTGCACTGATGAGACATAAGTTGTCAAAATGCGCATATGCAGAATATAAACTAATAGTAATTTCGGTATTTTTCTTATTTATTACCATTGTTTAAATCTAAGGAGTATCTCCTTCAAGCATAGCTCTGTCCTTAGCTGAACTTAGCTTTTCTATTTAGATCATTTTGGTTATTTGTTCTCATTCAGCTTTTACACGTATTTTGGTTAATGAATTTCCAAATGTTTTGATTTGATCTGCAGTTGTCGGAATTTGCATATGCAGAATATAAATTAACAGTATTTTGTTATTTATTACCATTGGGCCGATGCCTCTGCTAGTGGACTGTTAGTTACAGAGAGTATTCACCGACGCAGTAGTCAGTACTTCGGTGCTGACCCGAAAGCCGACTCTATTGAAGTTTGTAATATCTTAATTTTACAAATTTTGTTTAAAAATAAGGAGTATCTCCCTCATAAATAGTTCTGTCCTTAACTGAATTTGTGCTATTCTATTTAGATCATTTTGCTTATTTGTTCTCTATCAGCTTTTGTACGCAGTTTTGTTAATGGATTTCGAAATTTTTTGGCTAGATCAGCACTGATGAGACATAACTTGTCGAAATGCGCATATGCAGAATATATATTAACAGTAAATTAGGTATTTTGTTATTCATATTATTTAAGAAGAAATTGAAAGCTAAAAGTCTTAAAAAATGAAATACCATATATCGGGTTATTTTCGCGTCGGCTTTTGTTCGCCGTTTTGGTCTAAAACAGGCCAGGGAAAAATTCGCTAAGTTTATAATTCGCGTTTTTATACTCAATTCAATGTATTTGAATGGGTAGAGAAATTTACGCGTAGGCTAAAATTCGCGTATGATTGCCTACCGCGAACATAGCGAAAATTAGACACACGCGAAAAAATCCCGATGTACGGTAGATATATAAAACAAATGACAAAATCAATCCCAATTTTAATCTAATTTTCATTCAACCTTTTAGTTTCACACGTCGTTGTATTTTGTTTTAATTTTGCTAAATTTTAACTACTATAATATTTAATAAATATATCTTATAATCACCTCTCAAAATTTTTATTATGTCAAAAATAATTTATGTCTTTAAAAGAGATAACTCTAAGTCCAATAAATGAAATAATTGTTCAATGGGTCTGTAAGTCTCGTCATGTGACAGCGTGATTTCACGATAAAATTCAAATTACAAAACGTTTCCCGCAAAAATATGACGTTATCAGATTATGACGTTCAAATTTTTTGTTTAAAATGTCATATGTTTTTGTTAAAAATGTAACTTCCGGGTACAATTTATCGTCCCGGAAGTTTCAAAATTGAACGAGACTTACAGACCCAATAGAGTGTCGAATTTACTTATTTATTTTTTGTGTAATGTTCAAGAAATTCCGTCTTTCACAAGGATACACACTTTGTGGCGACAACTCCTTCTAGACCACGCGGGGAAATTCAATGAAACTTTCACAGAATGTTCAGTGAAAACTGCCATTGTGCACTAGCTATTTAAAAATTTGCTATGACTTGACTTTTTTGTTGATTTTTTTTATTCTGCTATTAATAGTTAGAAGTACTGAGTAAATTAGATAATATACTGAAAGCCAATGAAAACGCAACACCTAATATTTATGTTTTAGAAATCTTGTATGTCGACATAAAGAATTTTTCTTTGCTAAGTTATTAAGATAAGTGTCTGCTTAACGTTTTGCATCCAAAAATTTTAATCGACTCTTGAAAATTTGCCAGAGCATCAACTTTATATTAAGCGGTCAAAATCAAAATTCCAAAATTGTCCGAACATTTTAATCACCATGGTGAAACATTAAAGAAAAAATGTCTCATTCTTCAAATTCTGAGTTCCAATTTTGTCAAGAGGTTTTTGTCAAAAATGGCAATGTTTTGAATTTTTGAGAATTTCAGTTCTAAACCTCAAAAAAATTTGAAAATTTGCAGAAATGTTCCCAAAAGGTTCCAAAAGAAGCTGACAAAATTTCAGACTGATTGATCGTGGTTCACAGAAGATAGACGCTAAAGTAATGTCTGTTTATGAGAAAACAAAGCATTTTTAGAGACAACCCAGAGAACGTTTTAAGCCCCTATCATTTATGGATTAAATGAAAACCAGTTCCAAAACTTTGAGATGGGAAAATGTTTTCACTGGGTTAAGCTTTGTAATTGGCTATAAAGAAAACCAATCATGCGTAAATTCGCACCAAAACCCCATTTTTGTGCATTTCATGCCATGTATTGTTGTTGGCGTGGTTTCAAAAATCAGTCAAGCGGAAAATTGTTTTTTTCTAAAGCCTGTTAAGTTTAAAGTAAATTGACAGTTACATTTGTTGAAAATTGTTATTTATGTGAAAAAAAATTCTAAGAAATTAAGTGTTGCGTTTTCATTGGCACTCAGTTTATTATTTTTGCAGGTCACAATTCCGACAAAATATGTCTCGTCACTGCGTTTAAATCTAGCATTGAAAAAAAGATCAAATGACGTGTAAAAACGCCAAAAATAAGATAGATCATTGTTGAGTTAACGATGTATTGATACAAAAAATTGACGGTTCAGTCCGAACTGTGATTCAAGATTCGTTTTTTGACTTAAGACTGGATTGAACGTTACTTTTGCTATGTTTACGACCATTGATGTTGAGATGCTACCGACACGAGCGTAACTCGCCATATAGATATGAACCACAATTTCTTTTGAAATGTCATTGCCAAGTCAGGACCATTACGGCTGACAATTTTTCCAGTGGATTTGCACCTTCTTCCTCTATGTAATGGTGCTAAAATGCGTAAAATATATTAAACTAAAATTTTGATAAATAAATATTTTGAAATAAATCAAAATTGTTTTTCAAATAAAAAGAATAAATTAATTTGACATAAACTGTGATTACAGTCCGGAAGAAAGGATAATTGGAGTAAAGCTAGACGAATTAACGTCGCGGTTTAGAAATAATTATGTAAGAAAGCCTGAATCAAAAGACCCAAATATGTGAATTTTACACAAATGTCCATTATAGGCTTAAGTTGACAAATTTGAGTAATTGAATAATTAATCCCCTTTAGTAAGATTTCGTTGTACTTTGAAATAGGTGTAAAATGACAGGTGTTTAGGTAAATAAGATTTGATAATTAAAAGACTAAATTTGATTTACTTTAATCAACCAATCGGGATGCAGATCTGGTAACAATGCTGCACCTTACAGCACATGACATTAGGTTTCTTAACCGAATGCAAAGTTCGAAAAGTCAATTGTTGTTTGGTTCCCGAAATAAAATATCGTCTGTATATTTTGTTATTACCAGGTATGTATCTGTTTGAATTATTTTATAAGTTAATTGAAATAATAATATTTGAAATTTTGTATCAGTGCATTTATCTGTTTTAAATAATTGAAAAGTTTGTATTCGTACAGTTAATTCATAAAGTAATAAAATTAATCAATAAAGTAATAAAGTTATTCATAAAGATTAACAAAGTATTTTTAGTAATCTTAACGAATAAAGATAAATAAGTATTTGAATTTAAATTGGTTTAACTTTGATATTTTTCTGTACACTTCTATCTTTCTCTCTACTGACTTGTTGTTTGGTTCCCGAAATAAAATATCGTCTGTATATTTTGTTATTACCAGGGCCCAGCCTCGAAAGACCGCATAAGCTGTGAAATCATAAGTCCAGAGCTAGTTTCTCCAGCAAGCAAACATGTAAAACGGAAAAAGGAGAATTCGCATTTCCAACTTTGTGGAGGGATAGAGGAGACAAGAACAATGCAAATCCGTCTCCCCCCCTTTCCAACACTGCAATTTTCCTGCATAAAAGATACTTTCGTCTTAGACTTTGGCTCTTGACAATTCTTTTCGGTAATTTTGTTACAACAGTCATTTACATCCATAATCGCTCATCCATGGTTGTGCGGATGGTGAAACCCGCCATAAACGTCTTTCCGGTGGAACAAAAAATCCCTTGATGTATATATTTTCCGAAATTCGTCTAGTCAGTGGCTGACAAAACTTACCGCTCTAAAAAATAAAAATTGTTTCGTATTTATTTTGAAAAGTCATTTGTCATGGCAATCCTACAAACAACAGATTGACAGATGCAACTGAAATCAAAAGCTGTTGGTTTTACTACTAATCTATTATGGACTTCTCCAGAGGGAACCGTTTTCCTATAGTGTTGTCTCGGGCGTATAGTGCACGAGCCGACAGGCGAGGGCACTATTTGCACCAGACAACACTATAGGAAAACGGTTCCCGAGGGGGAAGTCCGTAATTAATTTAGTACATAGCATAAAAGAAATCAAAATCAAAAGGAGGCAAAGTATAGTAAACCGGAAGTCACGTGAGGTATAGTCCCGTCGTCAAGTATAGTATCCCGCTGTCAAGGTAAACAAATAGCTGTTCAAATATAGTGACGTCAGATTATCCAATGAAATCGTAGGATTTTTACATGTTATGTACTAAATTTATGCAGTAAAGAAGAGACATAAGTTGTTATGCACTGAAGAGACATAAGTTGTCGAAATGCGCATATGCAGAATTTAAATTCACAGTAACTTCGGTATTTAGTCATTTATTACCACTGGGTCGATGCCACTGCTGGTGGACTGTTAGTCCCCGAGGGTATTCACCAGCCAAGTAGTCAGTACTTCGGGGCTGACCCGAAAGCCGATACTATTTGGAACCTTTCGATATCTAATTTTTTTTTTATAAATTTTGTTGAAAACTAAGGAGTATCTCCCTCATGCAAAGCTCTGTCCTTAGCTGATTATGGCTTTACATTTAAATCATATTGGTTATTTGTTCTCTCTCAGTTTTTAAACATCTTTGAGTTTATGGTCTTCCAAATGTTTAGATTTTACTTGCACTGAAGAGACATAAGTTGTCGAAATGCGCATATGCAGAATTTAAATTCACAGTAACTTCGGTATTTAGTCATTATGTCTCAAACAACCTGCATAGACGTTTGACCAATACGAGACTTTCGAGATAGGAACTCTCGTGTAATTGAAGGCGGTAACAATCCCCTCGAATACCAGTGAGACGGAGTGACCAGATTCTTTATCTATTGAAATAGATATATACTACATAAAAAAACAAAATATTATGAAATTGAAGTATGTAGTTATAATTGTTCCTACATGACAAGTCTTTAAGTAAATTTTAATTGACGAAATCAATTAGCCTAAAGCGCTACAACAGATTGAATATAAATCAACCTTAGCTAAGCAGTGTTCATAAATTAGTGATTCCCTCTTAATGTATTGATGTATTGATTTTTTTTCGTATAGTATTAGAAATGTATTCCGGTTTGAACACGAATGAGAAATCTCGTATTACAATGTATAATTATTTTTAAAATGTATTTTGCCTTGTCAGCTGGTACGATGACATAATTGTCATGGAGGAAGGAAAATGTTTTTTCTACCTCGGGATCATCGAATATGCTTTTTGAATTGGGACTCATGGTTGTCTTAAGGCGCCTCATTCGAGCTACAATCAATGACTTTATGGACCTGATCCAGTCGGACAGTGTTTCAACCTTTTCCCTCTCTCTCTTAGCCCATTGTTTGGCGTATTCCTCAACTGCGTCCATCAATATTTCAAAGTTATGTTTCCAATTGATGGGTTAGGGTTCACGATATTTTGGACCTTTTGTGAAGAGATCACGTAGTTTCTCATTGCTTACGATGTTGAGGTCCCCTGTAATAACGTGACCAGCAGGAGCGTACATAAATGGGGAAGAGAGACAAGAACAATCAGGTGGTTTTGATTTGATTTCATCAATTTGTACATCCCGCAATACCCGTTTGTGATTGAAGATGTTAGTTGCAATTGGTTTTGTTTATGTATAAGATATAAGAGTAACTGTTTGGTCTTTAAAGTATGGTGGTATCTTGGCGGTAACATGTTTATTATGAAGAATATTGCCAAGATTGATGGCATCAAAGCCTTTTTTGTAAATTTGAGTTTTAAGAATGAACGACGTTCTTGTTCATTAGCAGATGTGCTAACAGGTTTAAATAGTCTGTGATGAGCAATATCTAGGACAATTGCAGTTAATTTGTATTCATGTGACGATGGATCTTTCACAGAAGAGTTTAAACAGATTTTATAAAATGAATGTAATTTAGAATGGGGTAAAGAGTATAGCTTTGTTCGTATATGATGAATACCTAGGGAGACATTCATGTATGGTAGAAGACCAGTAATTGAAATGTCATGCAGATTTGGGGCAGTGTAATGTCGATGCACATGACTGCGTTGACGGCGCTGGCTTCCATTTAAGATATTCATCACATTGACAGAGCTACACCCCGGACTTGACAAATTATCTATACTCTTTATATTATCATTGCAATTATAGGGTATTGCGGTTCCAAGCTCTCTTTTCCAGCATTCTTCTCGTTGGTGTACTTAAAGTTGGACTGTTTGTGTGGTGATATATTTTCTCGAGGATTCTTACCTTCATGTTGACGATGGAGTGGTCCGGTTGATTGAAGTGTGTGTAAACATGACGAGTCTTGTTGTCTTTGACTTCGTAGCGATGTCCACACATTCTTTTATTCAATCTATCCTTGGTAAACTACACAGAGTACACTCTATACCATAAACTAGGTTTCGACAAAATAAATAAGAAACAATTTTTAATTTTTAGAACGGTAAGTTTTGACACTAACTGGACGAATTTAAGAAAATATATACATCCAGAATTTTTCTGTTCCAGCCGAAAGACGTTTTAGGGGGGATTTCACCATCCGCACAACCATGGATGAGCGATTATGAATGTAAATGACTGTTGTAACAAAATTACCGAAAAGAATTGTCAAGAGCCAAAGTCTAAGACGAAAGTATCTTTTATGCAGGAAAACTGCAGTGTTGGAAAGGGGGAGAGACGGGTTTGCATTGTTCTTGTCTCCTCTTTCCCTCCACACATATCATATGAGATCACATATTTCAATATTGAATATTTTTAAATAATTTAAATAATATCCAATCATTAATTTACAGACTTCATCCCTAAAATTTCTTCGTTTCTAGATTTACTCTGAAAAAATCAAAGATTCAAGATACAAATATTTTATTCGGCAACAATCACGGCGCCCCTAAGGATCAGAAAGAATTACAAACGATTGATTACAATGTATGCTTAGAAAGCGTTTAATTTCGTTACTTAACTGATTCAGTATTAAATTAATTTATAGCATTGCCTTATATTAATAGCAATGTCAATATGTTAGTTTCACTGTCCTGTTAATGTCACTAAAATGAGCACATCACCGAAACTGGAGTGATTATTTCTTTAACCTTTTTTCTTTCAAATAATTTGTCTTTGAAAGAAATTTTTCCTAATTTTTTTTTTATTTTGAAAACTCTTTGATGACAAATACAAAAGATCCATTCTTTAAAATCTATAGGCGTTTGAATTATAAGATGTATAATACTGTAGTGGATACACATGGTTATATTTATTTAAGCAACTGGAAAACATGAAATGAATCATGCTGTCTCAGTCTATAATTATTTTCATGAGTACATATCAATTATGTTTTAGAAGTTGTTTTATGTAAAGATGACTGACATGCAAATAGATAAACTTTTGAACCCATGAACGGTAACTGACACTTAATATCGTAAAATTTCTTGGAATTTCTTGTAGTAATATATATTAAGGACAAATATTTACGGAAAGGGCATATATTTTGGACAAGGCACATACTCGAATCTTGCATATTTTTTCCCTTTTGATGGATTCACTGTACTATTTTTCAAATTATATAACCGTCGATGGTCTCAAAAAAATAAGGATCGAACATAGTATAAACATAGTTGATTTTAGCTCACCTGGCTATGCCAGGGTGATCTTTTGCCATCACTTGGCGTCCGTCGTCTGACGTCCGTCGTGCAACCGTCCATAGTAAACTTTTTTTTTCAAAAATCTTCTCCTCTGAAACCACTCGGCAAATTTAATCCAAACTTGGCCTGGGTCATCAGCAGGGTGTGCAGTTAAGAAAATTTGCTCGGTTAGTCCGAGGACCAAACAACATGGCTCCTGTTACTAAAAATAGAACATAGGGGTAAATTACTGTTTTTGGCAAATAACTCAAAAACCGTTGCAGATATCAAAAATCTTACATGCGTAAAATTGTTCAGAATGCCGAGGTCTATCTGCCCAGCAATTTTGAAGAACACCGGAAAAACCGGTATGAGTGTTACAGCCCTTTTCCGTAAAAATTTCAAAATTTATGCGTTTTTTTATTTTTTATTTCAAAAACTGTAACAGATAGAGGTAAAGTGTTTATCATAAAAATGTTAAGAATATGAAGAACTACATACTCTGAAATTTTGAAGAAATCCCAAATGCCTGTTCAGAAGTTATTGACTGGTTTTCATCAAAATTTTATTTTTCTGCATACCAAAAAATCTTTTCCACTCTCAACCTTAATTATTCTTGGGAAATAGTGGTACATTATAATTAAATATGCTTTATTGAAAGGAGGCGGAACCTTGAAGTGGACATGTATAACGATCTATATCAATTACTAGTATGAGAAAGACGAAGATATAGTTGCGTTACAGGTATCTTTATCAAAAGTATCAATTAGTTAACAGAAGTTACTTTTCGTGGAGATTATATTGACGCACAGACATTGATTTCATATGGTGATAAACTTTTGAACCCAAGGATGGAAGGAAAACTTAATCATGCAGACAAAATTATATACCTTAAATGATTTGAAGTTTGAAGAATATTTATCTGCACTGAAGAGACATAAATTGTGGAAATGCGCATATGCAGAAATCAAATTCACAGTAACTTCGGTATCTAGTTATTTGATTCTACTTTTAACAGAATCGACAATACTTAAGCAAAAGCATCTTCGCTCAATAATGATACTAAATTATAAGGATGGAATTTCTTAAACAATTTGGATGGAATTTATGCAAAACAGTTTTTGATATATTTTTTTTTGTGGAACGAAAATAACAAAAAGTAAACAAAAGCAAAAAATTAAAGCAAGAAGTGTCGGAGACATTAATCTTTAACACAACTTATTTTTATTACATAATTAATCCCATACGTGTTCTTTTCATTTTTCATGGTTTGCATTGTCTCTATGTTGTGTCAGTAGTAAAGTAATCTGTAGAACTATCTTGTCAGACTTGTCTGGCATGAGAATTTTACCTTGCGTGTAATAGAATTTTACTGCTTTAATCAAAATTCTAATTGCTTAAAACTGCCGATGCTTCGTTCCGTGTATGGCACTCGGTAGGTGTCCTTGGTACTGGATTTGGCCTTTTATTTCGATTAATTTGGTAATGAGTACTTCTTTTATTACAACTTTTGGATTATAGCTTTCCATTATATGATTTTAATGCTACTGATGAGAGATTACCCCTTGAAACGCTTGTACAGCATAACGAAATTTCTGGTTTTTTTTATGCAACTTCGGTATTTTTCATATTTTTTACCCATATTTCTAGATTTATAAGTCATTCTAGTATAATGGCAACATGATCGTGATGTGTTCAACTTTCCAATAGTAAACTTCACGTTTTGAGCAGTAATAATCCCGTATACACGTATCTACATTTCACAACTCGTTCGTTATTGTATTTGTAGCGTTTCAAAATATGTGAAAAAATGTCTCGCAACCTAAATGAGTCTATAAAACGTGTCATCAAAGCGCTGTATTTGATATGTCAGATCACCTTAACGACAGTAAATGTATGTTATTACACAATAAAACTTTTGGGTCGTTTGCCTGCTTTATTTTCGGCTATACGTGTAGCTCTGTAGGCTATGTCCTTGGGTTTTAGAATAAATTTCCACTATTCACTTTTTTGGGGGGAGGCATTTATTGGCTGTTATGTAGTGTGAGGTTCCCCACAGTATGGTGACATCTAGATGCTCTGTTTTGGCATCTTTTGTAAGTCACGCAAATTACAAAAGAAGTAAATAAAAAACAAATATTAAAGCCAGAGGTGTCGGAGACATTAATCATTTATTTGAAAAAAAAAAAAAACACTTCTTAATTTTATGAAATAATAAATTCCATACATATTTTTTTAATATTTTCCGATGTTTCGATGATCTCTATGATGTGTTAGCAGTAAAGAATGTGTTTAGTTAACGTGAACTTCACTTGACTTCGATCATAAAGCAAAACGAAAAGTTTAATTTCTATTAAAACTCTTTTTAAATTTTTATATTGGGTTATGTATATAAAATAAAGTTGAGCAAGATTGATGAACAAATTTTAGTGCTGTCAATGTTGGTTCCCATGAAGGAAATCCGGATCAGAATCGGCAGTGACAAACGAAAACCGGCCAAAGATCAGTCGGTAACGTCACACTTTAACTCTATTTCCAAGATTCTCAGGTTGAATATTCCTCTTGCTTGACTTAGACAAACTCAGGAAAAGTTGTTAATGCAAATCTTAACTATAATTTGAATGTTCTTTTATATATATATATATATATCATCTCAAGCTAAGGTTAGATGTCTCACGCATAATTTCATTTTCGATTTAATTGAAGTTTACTGGAGGTACGTGTATATGAAAAGATTTAAGTGCCCATGATAGTCTTACGAACATTGTAACCTTATGGAACGACCACGGGCTGAATATATTAGAAGGTGCCAATAAACGATCACTTTGCTTTTGAGATGTTGACATCTTAACAATTACTATCAGTAGTGAAGGGGGCATTTCTCATAGCAAAAAAATGCAACTTTTCCGGGCCTATGAAGAGGCACTGATTGTTGTTAATATCGTAGAAAAAGATAAAGATCCTCGGTTTGTCAACTAAAACAAAATGTCCCAGTTCACCTTCCAGTGACTTGTAAGGGACCAAAATATCATTTGTAAAATTTAAAACATCTTGATTTAGCAATTGGTATTCTGTCTAATTACATTTTTTCAATCGGTTGATAAACAGAATGACAGTGTTGCAAACTTTGCCAAAATGTAAAAGCAATTAACTGACTCCCTTTATGGCGAAAATAGTATCAGCCAATGAATGACGTAAATTTTGTCATGTTATCATGTGATCGTACATAAATGTCACATGACAGGCACGCAAAATTAGCAAGCACCAATATACTCTTGGTTGACATTCCAATCATATGTTGCTACCGCCACGATCGCGGGTTATTATCAATTTCAATCGTTTTCCATAATACTATTTATAGCAATTTGGATCTGGGCAGTGCTTTTGACGATTTCAAAGATCAGATGAAAATTCTCGACATATACAGATTATTTTGCTATGTGCTGAATTTAATCCCTTTACAACATGTCTACAGGCTATATCAGGTAGATCTGTACATTTAAATGCTGTTATATAGCAATACACATCTGAACATCCCCAGAAAAAAATGCTCTTAGATATCTAACACAATAGTTTTAAATAATAGATACCACCGGCGGACCAAGCCGTCGAAAAATTGAGGGGTTCCGCTGAGGTTCCAGGCCATTCTTAATCGATTTTTTGGTAAATTTTGGCCAAATTTTGTACAAAAATATTCACAAAGGCGAATTATGACGGAGTATTCATCAGCGGAACCCCCACAAGAATGGATACACATCGTAATATACGTATATCTCTATGATTCCTTTGAGCAATCAAAAAAACAACTCCTGTGTTCTGTTTAAAATAGGTGGTTTTGAAGAGAGCATATGAAGATAAAAAAAAGTTGTCGCTTTTACTGAGTAGAGGGTTGTTTCTAATTTGTTTACGAAGAAAATATCAAACATAAAAAATAAATTTTCAGGGATAACTTCATGATTGAACGTCTTATTTCTAGAATTGAATATTTTACTTAAATGGTTATACTAAGAAGTTAGAAGTAAGAAGTAAGAAGTTAGAAGTAAGAAGTAAGAAGTGAAAAAGAATTTGGAAGATCTATGACAGCATGTAGAGAATGGAATGAGCACCAAACTGTCTTATTTCTAGAATTGAATATTTTACTTAAATGGTTATACTAAGAAGTTAGAAGTACGAAGTAAGAAGTTGGAAGTAAGAAGTAAGAAGTTAGAAGTAAGAAGTAAGAAGTTAGAAGTAAGAAGTTAGAAGTGAGAAAGAATTTGGAAGATTTATGACAGCATGTAGAGAATGGAATGAGCACCAAACTGTGATGATTAAAATGTATTGTTCATACCTTCATTATGACTAATTGCAAATTTTTATATTCCAGGATAAGAAAGATTTTACGGCTGAATTGGGAAAATTGTATAGAGAATTAGAAAAATTATACATACCCTATGCTCAGAAGTAAGAAACTGTCTAAATAAATATAAGAAAAACTAAAAACAAGAAAAAGGTATAAATAAAATAAACAAAACAAAACAATCGAAAAATACTAGGGATATCTGCTAATTACATCGTTTGAGTTCCATCTGCGCACTTTCTATAATTTTAATGAATACGTGCTTCAAGAAAAGTGAACTAGGAAATCTTCAAATAAGACTCTGACAGAGTTTGTGGACTTCGGTTCATGCTCATTCTAAAATAAATGTAGTTTCTTTTAAAGGTATGATTACAGCAGTTGACTTAACACTACGATGTCTGACAGGGGTATGTGTTTAAATCCAGCAAGCGTGTACATTCCCAAGCATCCACTCTAACTTTGTTATCATACCTGCCTAAATCAAAAGAGCTTTACAATACAAGCTTAGATGTAAAAGAGTATTATTCAACAATTTTTAAGGGTGTGTGTGTGTGCGTTGATAATGCTATGTTCAACACGATTTGCTGTATCTGCAATTTTTGTGTAGAAAATTGAATAAGTAATACCTTTACCCGTTATTTTTACCAGACATAAATAAAACACATTGCTTATTACACATAAAATACGAGACCGTTCACGTTTGAGAATCATTGCAACAATCCTGTAGTCTGAAGATAGCCGGTTGCAAGGTTCCCTCCCCTTAATCCTCAATCTTTTACCATTGGCAATCAGAATTCTCCCCTGTCAGTGTTTTTCTCTTTCCCAAATAAACCATGTTTTCATAAACCAGTTCTCGTCTTGGATTTTGGCTGAAATATTGAAAGTAGGACATTAAACGCCATTAAATCTATCATTTTAATTGCTTTCGCCATAAGCCATAAACTATGAAACCTTCAGTTATGACTATTGACAAAAGTAAATGCTAGAGTCGATGTTGAAATTCGGAAAGACTTCCTTTCCGAATTTCAACATCGTGACCCCTAGATGCTTTGTTTTGGGTCGTTTTAACCTGGATATGGGATGTTGTCTCCTTGACATTTACCCCATTTCCTTTCTTTTTCATAAGAAGTAAGAAGTTAGAAGTCAGAAGTCGGAACTCGGAAATCCCCTTCCGGCTTTCGTACTTTTATAGGATTACTACATCAGAAATGAAGTAAGAATTAAGTACTGACAATGCAGCGCGTAGACTTTGATCAGATTTCTTTTCTCTCGTAAAGCCATTGTAACATTATATCTTTACTTTAAAATATTGTTTTTTTTATTGCATATCAGTTTATGATTCTGACATTTCATTGGTTTAATACTGGTCAACTAACTTGTAAAATTCTGGAGTATGGAAAGTGCATAGCTTTTACGTAAATCAATAAATGGCAACAAACAATAATTGACATTACAGTCATTTTATAGTTAGCTCGACCAGTGTGGCTGGCAGACATAAAGTCAGTGTACAACTTTACCTGCTGGACTAATCATTGGTCTTCATTACCTTTTGTGGACTAATTTTTATCTTTAGAAATGTATTTAGTAACAGATCATATAACACGTAATTAGTTTGTTTGGTCATTTAATCCCTCACACCTTATTTGAAATTCATCTAGTAACACCTAATTTGCCAATCAATCTTTTTGTATAGTTTTTAATCCAATTAAATATATGATCATCTGTACACAGTTACAGCCTGCCAATGCCTTAAGG
>MJUU01013974.1:18713-39352 GCA_002080025.1 Modiolus philippinarum | reverse complement strand
TTATATATATATATATATATATATATATATATATTTTTTTTCTTTTTATGAAATTACAATTAAACTTTTAAAATTTTGAGCATACAACTTTTTTCTCATTTAACACTTTCGCTAACACTGGACAGTTTTCATACAAAATATTATTACTTTTAGTAAAATTAATAACAATTGAAAAAGAAATATCATTAAATAAATATACTGAGTGTCAATGAAAACGCAATACTTGATGCTTGAAAAAACATTTTCGCACAAATTACAATTTTCAACAAATGTAACTGAGAATGAACTTGTAATTACACAGGCTTTAAAAAACAATGTTTCGCATGACTAATTTTTGACACCACGCCTCGTGTAGTGTTTCACGCATGATTTGTTTTCTTAATTGTTCAATTTAAAGCTTAACCCATGAAAACATTTTCCCATCTCAAATGTCTGACATCAGTTTTCATTTAATCAATGAATGATGGGGACTTAAAACATTCCCTTGTTTACTTCTCAAAATGCATTGTTTTTCCTATTTACAGACATTACTTTAACGTGTATCTTCTCTGAACCTCCATTAATCAGTTTGAAAATTTGTCAGCTTTTTGTTTTTGAAACTCTAGGGAACATTTGTGCAAAATGTCAAATCTTTTTGATGTCTAGAATTGAATTTCTGAAATATTCAAAACATTGCCATTTTTAACAAATTCCAACTCTTACCAATTTCTTGACAAAATTTGAACTCAGAATTTGAAGCATGAGTCATTCTTTCTTTAATTTTTCGTAAGTGTGATTGAAATGTTCAGCCAATTTTGGAATTTTAATTTTGGCCACTTAAACAAACGTGGATGCCGTGGCAAATTTTCAGGAGTGGACTAAAGTGCATTGATGCAAAACTTAAAGCAGACACTTGCCTTTGTATTTTAGCAAAGAAACATTTTTTTAGCTCGACAAATATAACCATTAGGTGTTGCGTTTTCTTTGGCACTCATTATAGAAATCACAGCAAAGCAATAGCAAGCTGTCGTCGCATGTATTTTAAAAATATTCTAATACACTTCTGATAAAAAATAATGTGCAGACAGGACAAATCATTTTCAGAATTAGCGAATTAATTATTTTAATCTGCAATATATATTTGTAGATACATTTATCTAATTATTTTATATTTCAGATACGTTACGCTTGGAAGAATTTCATGGAATTTATGCTTGTAAATAAAGTCCTTTTCAACACTTAAATGCAATGTGATTTATTGTTATATTTCATGAGAAAGATAAATTTGTGTAGCCTTACAACAAACAATTTAAAATCGTTTTAAGACCTGATTAGATTTTCGAAAAAAAAACTATATTTAATGTATTAATTAAAAGCACAATCATTAAAACTGATGTTCTTTAGTTTCATCACAACAATTGCAAAAGCTGCACAAAATTTTTGACAGTTTTTTTTTTCTAATTTTGTATAAAAAAATAAGATGGAATGATTTTGTATTGGAAAATCTTAATAATACATTTTGCCATAGACGAATTCTTCACTTGTCAATATCAATATTATCAAAATCTGAAATATTTGTTAGAGTTAGGCATTTGTTGGCTGATCACTGACATATACATTAAATAATATCACTAAATATATATACTAAATGCATTCAATCATTATACTTACATTATGGCAATTATAAAATTAAAATTTTTCATAATTTTGGGTTATTTTGATAAAATACTATAATTCCGCAACAGTGTAATCATACAGAGTTTACATCTCCTAGCTCATTCTCTATTTAAGAGCCAGTGTTGGATATAGTGACTTCCTTAACAGAGCCCGGTTGCTCACAAATAGGCTACTTAAACAAGGGTATTTTGCCCAAAACTTTAAGTCATCCCTCCAGAAGTTTAAAGTCGACATCAACATGTTGTGGACTTCTATGGGATATCTGTTTCCCAGATGACAACATATCTTTCCCTTTAAAGCGTATTGTTTCCTCTACCCGTTTTTTACTTAACTGCCGGGTTTGACATGTTCAACGGCGGGTGTCTTATAAGAAGCATGAGATGCTTACCCTACCGGTGCACCTGATCTCATCCCTGGTTTTTTAATTGGGTCTGTGTTGTGCATCTGTGTATGTGTGGTGTGTGTGTGTGTGTGTCTTCACTTTTCTGTGTCATACTCATGTTGTGTCTGTTTTATGTTGTTTCCGATGTTGACATTGTCCTTGGATTATTCGTTTTTGATTGACGGTTCGGTTCTCATTTACTTCCAAATGTTTTGGTTTTTGATCTGCACTGAGGAGACTTTGCCAGTTTATTTAATGTTTGTTGACAATCCCGCACCCATGACCAATGCAGACATGAATGTAGGTTGGTCGACAATTAGCAAAAAATTCCGCTCAAACCGGTCCTAGGGGCCGTTTTAAACTTACTATGAGGTATGAGCAAAGCTCATTGTTGAAGGCCTCAAGATGAAGAACAACAATAAAAACGTTGTTCCTTTGCTTGTTTTTTACCATGTATTTGTAGAGACTTTGTCTCATGTGCATTTACTCCATATCCTTTCATTCACCATAAGTTGTCGAAATGCGCATATGCAGAAATTAAATTAACAGTAACTGTGGTGTTTTTTTTTATAGTTTGCAATCTCTAAATATATGAAAGGCAAAATAAGAAGAAAATGTTGTTGCATAATTTTAAATATTTAAGATCAATGTTTTTTTTCTCAAAGGTGTATGGATACCTATTCACCCTAATTTGTGTACTCTATTCTTTTGTATAATTAAAGTCATTCTTAGACAATTAAGTCCCGCTGGACCTGGGTAGCTTTTATAAAATTTATATTCCAAAACCAAATTTGTTTTAAATCATTTGTCTTTCTTTGAGCTCATTTTAACGTTTTCTTCCGTTTTGAACTTTATTTATCAATAAATCAAATCTAAGTGACTAGAAAACATAAAATGAAAAAGGCTGTTTCGGTCTATAATTATCTTCATTACTAGTTATCAATTAAGTTGTATAAGCTTTTGTGTGTAAAATAATTTTGGAAAAATGTATTCAATACTATCATACACTTTTGAACCCATGAACTGTTAATGGCATCTAGTATCGTACGATTTTTGGAACCATATTTTTAATTCGTTTCAGAAATGGAATACTTTACCAAATAATGTAGAATCCGAATGCACCTGTTACTTGTATAAGGATGAAAAATTGTCTAAATTTTATATAAGGAATACAAATAATTTTATTAATAAAAATGTTTAAGTTTAAAGATTGAAAATAAATAAAAGTAGACATAGATAAATAAATAAATGAATAAGCCTGAGAATGTATGTAAAATTACATCATAAATAAATCAAATAACTTTTTAAAATAAAAATTACTCTAAATCTTTTATACAATTCATAATGACCGTGTGACAAAACAACCTAGACATAAGGCAGAAATTATCCGAATTGCTAAATAAACACTTTTTCTTTAAATTTGTAATTAGATTTATTTAGAACAGCTGTTGACGAGTTTTGAAAGACACTTATCTGGAAATGTTAATTGCAAAATAAACCTGAAATTTACGTAGGTGTAAAATCATAAACGAAATAAAGTAGGAAATTGCATTTAGGGAGGAAAATTAATTGAGCGTCTACCTTAATGGACAAAGGGTATATAAACGTGTGCATGATTTGTTGTCTGCAAAAATGAATTGCGGACATTAATCAGCTAAATTTGTTCCATTGAAGGTGAGTAAATATTTCGGTATTTAAGAGTTAAAATTTTCTTAAAGCTAATAGGAAAAAGATTTCGTTTTTAAAATTTGAAATTGACAAAGTTAATTTAGATTGTTTTTAAACTTTAAACCTTAATATCGTTATTCATTATCAATCAGAAAACGACATTCAGAATATAAATAAATAAAAATAAATGTTTGCAATTTTCGTGAATTCTAGAATAAAATTTTAAACCAATATGCTGCTCAAAATTTGGTACGGGAAATAATTAATACGGGATTGATAATTGTTTTTAGGTAAATTTGGGGTGATAAATTACATTATTGTATTTCTTTATTTTTAACAATTTTATGTAACTAATTGAAAAACAAATGAATTGCGGCCAATAAATCATGTACAACTACGCAAATTATGAGTTAGATTCCCAAACACTGAAGTAACATCAGAAGTGTGCTAAGTTCTCCAATACAAAAAGAAATTAACATCAAAGAAGGAAAAATGAACATGAGAAACAAACACCCCGAATATACAGCATAATATTTTGGTGGAGTGAAAGGACTGATTACGGTACCTTGAGAAGACGGACGTCGGCATGGTAAGATCAAAAAGAACAGGATGAAGAACAGCGAGCGGGACGAGACAGAAAAGAAAACATTGCCCAACAACAAGGTAATGTACACTTTTATAATACTTTATTAACACCTCCTGTGTATAATGAGTCGCGTAATCCATTAAACTGGTTACTACGATTTCCGAAAGATAAAGATGATATAGAATTAGAAATTAAGCAGACTGAAAATGAAAGTGTTTTAGAACTTTTAGATAGAGTAAGAAATTTTGCAAAAGAAAATTTAGAATTCTATTTTGCAAATAGGGGATTTTTACAAAAATTCAAAACAAGTATATTAATTAGCGGTCCTAAAAATTTGAAAGAGTTGAGACAGGCTGCAATAATTGCAGAAAGAGTTGTAAAAGCAAATAAATTGTATATAGGATCAAAAAATGAAGAAAACCTAAAACTTAGTGAAGATAAATGTAAGGAACTAAATAAATCAATAAATTTAATGGAAGCAAATATAAGGGAAAATAAGAGAAAAGTCACTTGTAGCAATACGCAATTAACCAAAAATCAAAACAATTCTTGCAAGTTTTGTGGTAATTGGTTTTGTTATTAGAAAGAGACGTGTAAAGCTAAAAACAAAGAATGTTTTAAATGCAGAAAGATAGGCCATGTTGCAAAAGCTTGCTTTTATGTAATCAGGAGAAATAGCTCAAACAAAGTAAATAAAAAAAAACACGTAAGCAGGGATGGCAGAGTAAATGTGCATGTCTATAGTATCTTAAATAGAGAAAAGAGTTACTTAAACAGAAATGAAAGGAGAAGTGGACACTTTAACATGAATAATGAAATCAGTAGAAATTTTAACAGAAATAATAAGGCAACTGATAATTTGAACAAAGATAAGAGAATAAAACATACCTTAAACAGAAATAGTAGAATAAACAGTAACAACTTGAATAGAGAAAGTAGAATAAACAGTAACTGGGGCAGGAAAAGTAGAATAAACAGTAACTGGGACAGAGAAAGTAGAATAAACAGTAACTGAAACAAAGATGATAAAGTATACTTTGGCAAAAGTAATAAAATAAATCGGAGCATGAATGAGAATGACGAAGTAAATAGTAATTTGTACACAAATAGCAGAATAAATGAAAACTTTTAAAGAAATACTAGAATAAATTATAATCGGATTAAGGACAATATTGTGAATAGAAAAATAAATAGAAGTGATAGGGTAAATAGAGACCAAGGTGAATATAGGCAAAGGAAAATAACATGCACAAATAGGCCAAATAAACAGAAAATTCAAATGAGTGTCAATCTTATGACAAATATGGAAGGAAACAGAGTAAAAGTTAATATTCTTTGTCATCAAATTAAAGGTCTAGTTGACACAGGTGCTTCAGTATCTTACATTTCGGGGTACTTATTTGATAAACTAGACGAGAATAAAGCAAAAGTTAAAATTTCAAAAGTTGACACTATTTATGGAGTAGGCGGTGAACAAATTAGAGTAAAAGGCCAAGTCAAACTTCCTATAAAATTCAATGATGGTACAACAATTTTCCAGCCCCTTCTTGTAATTGACAATATTCAATACTCCTTAATCTTAAGGAATGATTTCTTAGGAGATAACAAAGCAAATATTAACTATGGTAAAAAACTCTTTATTTGCATGACGGACTAGCAGAAGTAGCGCTCATAAGCAGGCTGGGATTGAGAAATATACTGAACTTCCGACAAAGAAAATGTCTCTGATTTCAGTCAAAATTCCAAAACCACATACTTTTGGAATCTAGTTCTGAGTTGAGAGATAAAAGTGTGCTTGGTGCTGCTTGTCTAGTCGCATGTATTAAAAACAAGGCTGTAATGCAAGTAAAAAATCCAAATGAAGAAAAGGTCATACTAAAGAAAAATGAAATTGTTGCCTTAATTTCTGAAATAGATAAAGATGCCGTTCAAGATTGGTCTGAAGACCTAAATGAAACCAAGTTCCATGTAAATAACATTGCAAAATCACGAAAAGCAAAATAACAAGATTTGAACATAGATTTGTCAAATTCAGACTTAACTGATGAACAAAAGCAAAAACTAAGAAAATTTGTAAATAAAAACAGAAGTGTTTTCGCAACAGATCTATCAGAAATTGGTTGCACAAATGCCCATTATCATGAAATTGACACCGGAAACAGTCCTCCAGTCACTTTGCCTCCACATAGAGCCGCTCCTCATATTAAAAAGGAAATTGAAAATCGAATTGAAGAAATGTCAAAATACAAAATAACTGAACCTTCGAACTCTATTTGGCACAGCCCAAATTGTTTTACAAAGAAACCTGATAATACATGGCGTTTTTGTTGTAATTACAGAAAATTAAATTTGCAAACAACTCCTTTAAGTTTTCCAATTCCAAATTTAAATGATGTTTTTGACACATTAGGCGAGATGAAACCTAAAATATTTACATCAATAGATCTTTCTTCTTCCTTCTGGCAAATACCTTTACACCCAAATTCTAAACACAAGGCTGCTTTTGTTACACATTCTGGAATCTATGAATGGAATAGAATGCCATATGGACTTCGAAACAGCATTATAGCATTCTCACAAGTGATTTCACAAGTTCTGAGAGGCCTACATTGGAAATTTGTTTTGGCATATATTGATGACATTCTAATATTCAGCAAAAATTTCGTAGAACATTTAAGTCACCTTGAAGAAGTTTTTACAAGACTTGAAAAAGCTAACTTAACGCCAAATCCTGAAAAATGTCATTTTGCTGTAAAAGAAGTAAAATATTTAGGGCATATTTTATCTAAAAATGGTGTCAAGGTAAATAACTCTAAAATTGAAGTAGTCAAAAACTATCCTGTTCCAAAGAATCAGAGCGAAATTAGAGGAAACTTAGGATTGTGCAATTACTATAGGAAAAAATGTACAAGACTTTGCTAAAATTGCAGTTCCTTTGAATAACTTGTTACAAAAAGATAAAGACTTTATTTGGACAGAAGAATGCCAAAAATCTTTTGAAACTTTAAAAGACAAATTGACTACTGCCCCAGTTTTAGCTTACCCTGACATGTCTAAACTGTTTATACTGACATGTGACGCCTCGGGTTCAGCAATAGGTTACATTCTTGGTCAATTGGACGAAAATAACAAAGAAAGGGTGACTTCGTACAATGGTCGTGCGTTACGAAACAATGAGTTAAATTGAAAGAAAAAGGATGTTTAGCGGTGATAGAAGGCATAACCAAAAACGAAGTTTATCTTTCACATGAAAAATTTAAAGTCATTACAGACCATCAAGCTTTAGTTTGGCTACACAAATCAAAAGACACGAATTCAAGGCTAGGTAGATGGCTCTTAAACTTCAAAATTATAACTTTGAAATTGTTTACAAAGAAGGTAAAAAGAATCAAAACACCGATGCTTTGTCGAGAATTGATTATGATGCCATGATATCCAATAAAACTGACGCCATTGACAATGAGATATATCCAAAATTATCTGTCAACAATTGTGAAGTTGCATGTAAAACAGAATTACTTTCGAATTTGGACATGAAAAACAAATAGTTGCAAATATTGAACAAAATGCTGCAAATCTATATCATGTACCAAAAATTTGTAAATTACAGAATTACTTTCGAATTTGGACATGAAAAAGAAATAGTTGCAAATATTGAACAAAATGCTGCAAATCTATATCATGTACCAAAAATTTGTAAATTGCAAAGAGAATGTGATGAACTAGTAGACTTAATCAAATATCTAGAAATGGGCGAATTACCCGAGGACAACAAAAAGGCATGAAACATATTTTATGAGCGAGACCATTACAGGTTAGGTAAATCTGGTGAATTTATTCATTTGCTAAGGTCTAGAACTAAAGGTGTACCAAAGGAGCAAAGTATGATAGAACAACTAGTTCCACAAACATGTTTACAACAAGATGCATTAATAGCTTATCATGATGAAATGGGTCACCATGGTGTTAAGCGATCATATGCTGCTTTACATTTAAAATTTTACTGGAATAGTATTTATCAAAACGTAAGATCATGCGACAAATGTCAAAGGTCAAAACAACCAACACACCAGCGACGTTGCACCGTTACTGTCACTCCCTAACATAGACACATTTGATAGGTGGCATATGGGCATTTTGAAATGTTTTTTTTAAACAAAAGAGGGTTACCAACACATACTCCTAGTTGTAGAGAGCTTCTCGAGATGGTCAGAAGCATTTCCGTTAAAAACTCAAGAGGCTACTGAACGTAGACATACTATACAATGAAGTTTTTACTAGGTTTGGTGCTCCAAAATCTCTCATTAGTGACAGAGGTCAAAATTTTGTTAGTAAACTTATACAAGCACTTTGCGAGTTATTTGAAGTTAAAAGGTATACAACTACTTCGTATCATCCCCAGACAAATTCAACCTGTGATAGAATGAATAGTACAATTGCACAAACATTGCGTTGAAAAAGATCAATCAAATTGGCACAAATTAATACTTATATAATAGTTACTGCTGTGTAGGGCAATATTATGATATACGGACTGCCCAAGGGCCATGATATGGGCCGGTAGACTGATACGGCCCGAGCTGCAGACCAGGGCCGTATCAGTCTACCGGTTCATACCATGGCACGAGGGCAGCCCGTATATCATGATATTGCCCTACACAGCAGTAACTATTATATTTATTGCATTGAAAAACCTTGGTAGAAAAAAAACAACCACAAAAGCAACAATTAAATTTTAAGGAGACAATTCTGACAACCATTTTGGAACAATCAACAATGTTAACACAAAAGGGAGTTGACAAGAACAAAAAGGAGACTATCAGGGTGATCTCTATGAACTATATATCATCAGGTAGTACAGAAAGACTGTAGGCATATTTGAGGCTTCTCACCTGATGGGAACACCATGGGAACACCATGGGAACACCAAAAGTAAAAATTACATGACATGTAGACAAATTAAAGTGTATAATGTTAACATGCCGACAGCTGCAAAATGAGTAGTATTTGTTTGTTTCGTTAAGTTATTGGTACATGTACATATGTTTCTTGTTTTAGAATGTAGGAATTAATCAAAAGAAAGTGAAAATTTAAGAATCATTTTTTTCAACATGTTTAAGTTTTAACAAATTGTAAAATAAAAACACAAATAAACAAATGTATAACATGTATAACAACAAAATATATCAAGAATAATTGTAACAGTATCAAAATGTCCTTAAGTCAAGGTTCACAGTTGAAATACTGACAAATGATGTTTAAAAATTAAGTTTGTAGGAAATATATGTAATATATGCGTTTCAGTTGAGATAAGAAAAAAGAAAATTATAGTAAATACTAAATAAATAAGTGATACTGAACTGCATATCGTGGACTTTATCACTTATTTTGGTCGATTTTTATGCCATGTTATATTCTGGTTTGATAACAATTGCAAATACATCTTTAAAATAAATAATTACATACATGAAGAACAATACAAAAATTGAAATATTATAAATGTGAATTAGTATATATAAAATCTCTGCAATCTCATGTGATATTCAAGAACAAAAATGATAATATCCGTTTAAACTTAACAAACAAGATGTTGAGCTGCGGTCGCAACCCGATTCTTGAGTTAGGACATGTATGATATTGTTTTTGTTTCTATGGTGTAAAATATCATCATGATCAACCCAAAACAGGACACGAGTAAATAGTACAAACGAATTACACAAGATGTATATAGTATACTTGTATATATCTGTGCATTAAATAACTGTTTCATTTAAATTGCCATGAATGATGGAAGAATAGCGGAAAAACTTTTGGTGAGGGAATGACTCACAGAACAAAAACAGACTAGGACAAGGGCAGACCAGACTATCTAGGACAACTTATACGAGAAACACAACAGGACAAAACAAACCGAAGACGGGCACGCCATCAGAGATTCCAACCGAGAAGAACTGCTTGGAGAATATTTGGATAAACAATGAGAAAATGTCAAGACTATTCAACTTTGATTTGACAAATAAAAACGGAAATAATTTTATGAATCGAAGTGACGAGAATTAAAAAAAGTGAAGTGACAACCAAAAGTGATGACGGAATCAGTGACGGATGAACTATTCAAGATGTTTTTAATTCATTAGTGGGTTGTGATGATTAATAAGTGACAGTTATTTTACGACAATTGACATTGTAACTTTGTGTTTTTATTGTGTATATATAATAATTGATTTTTGGGGACAAAAATTTTGAAGCAGCGGGGTTATATAAGGATGGAAAATTGTCTTAATTTTATATAAGGAATGCAAATGATTTTCTTAATACAAATGTTTAAGTTTTAAGATTGAAAATAAATAAAAGTAGAAATAAATAAATAAATAAATAAGCCTGAGAATGTATGTAGAATTACATCATAAATAAATCAAATAACTTTTTAAAATAAAAATTACTCTAAATCTTTTATACAATTAATAATGACCGTGTGACAAAACAACCTAGACATAAGGCAGACATTATCCGAATTGCTAAATAAACACTTTTTCTTTAAATTTGTAATTAGATTTATTTAGAACAGCTGTTGACAAGTTTAGAGAGACATTTATGGAAATGTTAATTGCAAAATAAACCCGAAAATTACGTAGGTGTAAAATCATACAAGCTAACTTTAACCTTAAGGACACAATATTTTGTTTAAACGTTAAAACGAAATTAAGAAGGAAATTGCATTTAGGGAGTAAAATTAATTAAGCGTCTACCTTAATCGACAAAGGGTATATAAACGTGTGCATGATTTGTTGTCTTCAAAAATGAATTGCGGACAATAATCATGTACAGCTAAATTTGTTTCATTGAAGGTGATTAAATATTTCGGTATTTAAGAGTTAAAATTTTGTTAAAGTTAATAGTAAAAAGATTTCGTTTTTAAAATCTGAAATTGACAAGTTAAATTTAGATTGTTTTTTAAATTTTAAACCTAAATATCGTTGTTCATTATCAATCAGAAAACGACATTCAGAATGTAAATAAATAAAATAAAAATTTTCGAGAATTCTAGAATAAAATTTAAAACCAATACGCTGCTCAAAATTTGGTACGGGAATTTTAGGTTAATTTGGGGTGATAAATTTATATTATTGTATTTCTTTATTTTGAACAATTTTCTGTAAATAAATGAAAAAAAATGAATTGCGGACAATAAATCATGTGCAGCTAAATTTGTTCCATTGAAGGTCCCAACATGCCGAGTCCTGACGAGCTCAAGAAACATCAAAAATGAGCTACGCTAATTATGAGCTAGATTCCCCAACAATGAAGTAACATCAGATGAGAGCTAAATTCTCCAATACAAAAAGAAATTAACATCAAAGAAGGAGAAATGAACATGAGAAACAAAAAACCCGAATATACAGCATAATACTTGACCCTTTCAGAGAATAAATAATTTTTGGTACATTTTTTACATTATTTTGTCGAATCACCCGTTCAAGGTATTTAAATTATTGCAGTCTTTTTCTAGTTGATGTCGAATCTGACTGCATCTGTAAATTGATCCTAAATGATTGTGGGTAATGTGTACCAGCAATTAACTTTTAACCAAGGATGTTTTTTAATTATTAATACTCTGGAGCATTCGAAATATGTCGGTGTACGTCGTGTACATTACTCAAATTTCTGAAGCGTACAATTAAACTTGACTGCCGGTGGTTTGATAATTTTAATTCTACACTTGCGTTTGTGTTGATTCGATTATGTTGTTTACAACCTTTTGAGAAATATAGCGGTCAAAGAATTTAGTGTTTAAACGTTATAAAATGGTTTAATAACTAGTATAAGACATTTTTACTTTTCATCGTCGAAACCGAAACCGAGACCTAGGCGAAAACCAGCATATATAGAATGAACTGTGGTTGCAATGTAAAAACATTGTTTAACTGTTTGACTTTCTTTCTTTAATCTTCATATTGGACTTTCAATCGTTAATACAATCTAGAAGAAGTAATTTGGAATTCGATAAAAGAATTGTTTACTTTTTGCTACAAAAATTTCTTTTGTTGATCAATTTTGATCGTTTGTTGCTTTTAATATTGCTGTACGACCGCAAACATTGTGACGATGTCATCGTTCTCGGAGGCGGCGTCTGTGATCAGCATAACTTTGGTTGTAGTGGACGTATTATTATCAAATTTTAGAATGATGTTTCTTGGCATATCAGTAAGCTTAATTTATGGTTCTTGTTCCCGCCCATTTTAGATAAAAGGCCAAAAACATAACTTTGGTTTTAGTAAACGGACCATTATCAAATTTTAGTATAATGCATTTAAGCATACGCGTAATGAGTTTATCTTACTTTTTGTGTCATAGTCCAACCATTTTTTTTTAGAAAATGGCCAAAACAGATTCAATCTTCATTACTTATTGGATTTTAAGTGGATTTCCTTCTGTATTCCAAGGCAAATTTCAAACTGAAATCGAAATTAAGTGTTTAAAGTTCATCAAATCAGAAACAAAAACCGCCATTCAGAAATTAAACCAATCAAATAGTTTATTCTGTTTAAAGCTCATAATATTCTTTCTTATTCAACATTCATAAAGTCTGTTTGCTATATATTTAATATAATTGTGGGTGCGAGTGAAGAGCTGATTTGCGGATCATGGAAGGATTCGCTCTTGATTATTAGTTCACTTTAACAGTTGTTAATTACTCCGTTTAAGATTAACATTGAAAATAGTTATTCACTGGAGAATTTTTTTTATAGTCAGATTTTTGGTCTGTGGATTAATTCAATCTTAGCTGATTTATTTTTGATTTATTCGCTTTTTTTATTTTTAATTTTATTCCATCATATACTTTTGAAAGTTTTTTTTTTTATGTTGCCATATACAAATTAATGAAGTTTAGCATAAATAAGGTATGATAAGCAAGCTATTTAGTCTGCATTTTAAACTGAGTCTTTAAAATAACTTAAACACTTCATTTTTTCTTGAAATTTTATTTCGTTATATCTATCTGAGGGATTTTTTTTATGTTGGAATATTTTATGAATTTTTACATACGTGAGATTTTTATATTTTTGGTAAAACTTAGATGAATGAAGCTTTTAATCTGCATTTCCGCTCAATTTTTAGAAATGTAAAATAATCCAGTTTTTTTAAATAATTTTTTATATCCTCCGTTTTTTAAGAATTTACTTCATGATATTCTTTTGATGGAGTTTTATATGTTGCGATATTACATTAATTTCAGCATAATGAAGGTATGAAAAGAAAGACTTTTAGTATGTGGTTTATTTAAGCTAAGATTCAAGAAACTATTTATCGCAACATATAAAACTCCTTCAAAAGGACACCTTGAAATAAAATTATCAAAATTAGATTGTTTTGGTCATGTGCTAACAATAAGTTTAAAGCAAAGACTTAAAATCTTACTGATCTAATCCATTGTTTTTATCATGTCCGTGTTGTTCATTTTTGTATAGTGTGTGTCTTCAGTTCTCTTTTCTGTGCCGTGCTCATGTTATGTCTTTGTTTCTTTGTTTTGTTTTGTTTTTTTTCGATGTTGCCATTGTCCTTGGCTTCTTCGTTTTAGACTCACGGTTCGGTTCTCACTTGTTGATGCTCGAATTCATGAACTTGTATATCGCAACATTTCCTCTTTGAAAGGATATTTTAAATAAATTTTTCAAATAAACTGAATTGTTTTGGCCTTTATAAAGATTGAGCGTAAAATGCAGACCTAATGTTCGCCTTAAAGACCTTGTTAATTCTAAAAGTAAGTTAGAACCGAACCGTCAATCTGAAACGAATAATCCATGGACAATAGCAACATCGAAAAAGCAAAAGAATAGAGATACAGCTTGAGCACGACAGAGAAAAGAAAAACTGAAGACACACACGTATACAAAGATGAAAAACAAAAATCATAAAATTTGTAAATTGCAACATAAATATGAGAAATTAATCGCCAAACAACAAATTATGTATATAAATTTTTTTGTTCACGATTACACCCTAAAAGCAAATTTTAAAACCAAATTGTAAAATTTATTGCAAATCAAATGCCGAAAGTCTAATCACTTCTATAAAATTGCCTTTATAAATAAATGTACAGTAAATATTTCAAAAAGAAAGCTGAACTTTTAAGCCCACGAGACACTGATATGTTTTGGTTTTGAGCATTTAATATTTTTGAAATTATGGATTTCCTTTGTTGGGGTTCTAGTGCTGCTGATGAGGAATTATTTTCCGAAATGGTCATACAGCTCATTAAAATTATTGCAATTGGAGTAAACATATGTATAATGGTCTCATTTTCATTTACTCCATATCCTTCTTATAAAATATCCTATGAATACAACATTTATAGTTTATTATTCACTAATGCATGTAAAGAAATATAAGGAGATGATGCTTTAGACTGTTGCATAATTTTTGATATTGAGGAACGGTACATATTCATTGTAATTTTGTGCACTTTGATCTTTGTTTAATCATAGTCAGTCTTAGGCAGTGAAGCACTGTTGATGCATTTGCCTAATAAGGACCAGATTAAATTCGGAAATATTTATATCCCTATAATCATCTAATTTATTTTTAAGCTTATTTGAAAGTTCTCTCTTGATTAGAAAATTGCAAAGCAAATTTCATATATCGTGATACCAAAGTTAAGTTACTGGAAAACATGAAATGAAAAGGGCTGTATCAGTCTATAATTGTCTTCATTACTACAGGTATAATTTACGTTGTATAAGCTTTTGAATGTAAAAATGATTTTGCAAAAAAATCTATTCAATATTGTCATACACTTTTGTACCCATGAACGGTTATTGACATCTATTATCATAGGATTTCTGTACACATGTTACCATATTTTTATGAAGTATGCAGTTTTAACTATGTTTTATGCATTCTTTTCGTGAATCCTCAATGCAAATTGTTTGTTTCAAAATTGCAGTCTTTGACCCTTCGGAGACTAAATAATCGAGGGCACAATGATTTTTACTTTTTTTCTTGGCGAATATTTAATTCATTTTTTTTGTTTCATAATTGCATTCTGTTGACAGTTTATATCGAATCTAAATGCATCTGTCACTAAAATCCTTTAAGTGCTAAAAGAATTGTAGGTAAGATAATCGTATTTTTGTTTTTGGTCTTCATGTAACAGCAATTGATTTTCACCGTCGTCAAGATGCAGTTGTATTTATAACTAGTTATAAATTGCAAATTAATTTCATTTATGTGTATTTCATTTGAAGTAATATGTCATTTGTCCTTTAGCCAGATATCAAAATATTTCTATAGTACCACGATTTCTTTCTCCTTTTTGACAAAATCTTATGATAATAATATTATCACTAAAAATGTATTATTTACGAAAAATGGGAAAAATTCAAAACTTTTTTTTCACTGCAATTTAACTATTTTGTTATTTTTAACTGCATTTAATACTTTTCTTTAGTTCCATCATGGGTAGAGGTTATACCTCTAAGAATTTGTCGGTAAGCAAATGTACATTTTTTTTTTCATCTTCTTGAAGTTACCATGAGGTTTTCAGGTATGGGCTTCGGGCATACCTCTTAATAAGTTTTAAACCTGTGTCAATTATTTGGGTAGTTTACCGCAGATACAAGAGTGATGTTTTTTGTTATTAGAGACTAGTTTTCTAATGTCATGGCGAAAAACTAAGGAATTCACACTTCAATAATTGCTTTTATGATTCATTGATTGATTGATGGAACGATTGACTGACTACTTCGACATTTTTGTCCTGTGAGCAGTATTTTGGCCATAGACTTTTAACAATTTAAGAAGCAAGAAATGAAGGTAGACAAAACTGGTTAATTAGTTTCGACTTAACTTAAACTAGAGGCTCCCAGGAGCCTGTATCGCTCACCTGGCTTTCAGTTGCCACAATCAAGGTAACATTGTAAGTTATACAGTTGATCTCCAGTTTCTCAAACTTTCGTAGCTCAAACACCTCCAATATCTTGAACTGTTTTTAAAGTCTGATAATGTTTTACTATATTTCTTTGTTGGGCATTTTTGACAAAAAACGTTCTTGCTAAGGACCACTTTCGACACTAGTTTTGAAGTCGAGATGTCATTTTGTAAATGGCAGTCAACAAACAATTTTCAACATCCGTTTTGAAGTCGCAACATCAATATCTACTTGGAAATCAAATTTCATTGAAATCGGACAATGTTGAATTTTCCCGCCTTTTTTTGCGGCCATTTTAAAAATGGCGGTCAACGAACAATTTTTAACATCAGTTTTGAAGTTACGACATCAAGACCAATTTGGAAACCAAATGTCATTGAAATCGGACAATGTTGAATTTTCCAGCCTTTGTGGCGGCCATTTTGAAAATGGCGGTCAGCGAACAATTTTCAACACCGGTTTTGAAGTCGCAACATCAATATCTATTTGGAAACCAAATTTCATTGAAATCGGACAATGTTGAATTTTCCTGCCTTTTTTGGCGGCCATTTTGAAAATGGCGGTCAAGGAACAATTTTCAACATCAGTTTTGAAGTCGCCACAGCATGGCAAACATTTCATCAATTTACACCTAACCTTCATCTTCTATAGTTTTGGAAATAAAAGATGAAAAATACGAAAAATTTTAAAATTCGGTGAAAAAATTTGAAATAAAAAATAGAAAATGCAAAAATTCAGAAAATTTAACGGAAAAGGGCTATAACTCCGAGATGGTTTTCAGATTTTCTTCAAAATGCAGTGGATAGATCTCATTATGCTGATCATTTTTATCCCATGTCAGATTTTTGATATCTGTAACGGTTTTCGAGTTATTAGCCAAAAAATGCAATTAACCCCTATGTTCTATTTTAGCAATGGCGGCCATGTTGTTCGACAGAGGGACAAACTGACCATCAGTTTGAGAAGCCATACCCTGATGATGATTCAGGCCAAGTTTGGTTACATTTAGACCAGTGGTTTCAGAGGAGAAGATTTTTGAAATTGTTGACAGACAGACAGACGGACGACGGACGCATAGTGATGACATAAGCTCACAGGGCCTTTTAGGCCAGGTGAGCTAAAAATGAGCAATGGCTAAGAAAAGGTATGTCACTTTTTATACGACGTTAAGGAGTCTCATCTTTATCCAATAATACAAAAAAGTATATAAATCGCATTGTGCGACAATTTACTCATTGCGTTGGGATGCCCTTGTAATGGCTTTTCTCTAGACAAAGCCTCTTACATAGATTAATGATATTATTTATGATTGAAAATTCAATTTCAAGACGACAGGATGAAGATAACACAATTGTTTGACATCACATATTTCAATATTGAAAATTTTTAAATAATATCCAATCAATAATTTACAGACTTCATCCCTAAAATTTCTTCGTTTCTAGATGTACTCTGAAAAAAAAAATCAAAGATTCAAGATACAAATATTTTATTCGGCAACAATCACGGCGCCCCCGAAGGATCAGAAAGAATTACAAACGATTGATTACAATGTATACTTAGAAAGCGTTCAATTTCGTTACTTAACTGATTCAGTATTAAATCAATTTATAGTATTGCCCTATATTGATAGCATTGTCAATATGTTAGTTTCACTGCCCTGGTAATATCACTGAAAATGAGCACATCACCGAAATTGGAGTGATTATTCCTTTAACCTTTTTTCTTTCAAATGATTTGTCTTTGAAAGAATTTTTTCCTAATTTTTTTTTTATTTTGAAAACTCTTTTATGACAAATACAAAAGATCCATTCTTTAAAATCTATAGGCGTTTGAATTATATCAGACATATAATACTAGAGTGGATAAACATCGTGATATTTATTTAAGCAACTGGAAAACATGAAATGAATAATGCTGTCTCAGTCTATAATTATTTTCATTAGTACATATCAATTATGTTTTATAAGTTGTTTTATGTAAAGATGACTGAAATGCAAATACATGAATATAATGATAAACTTTTGAACCTCTGAACGGTAACTGACATTTAATATCGTAAAATTTCTTGGAATTTCTTGTAGTAATATTCATTTTAAAACTAATTATACATTGTAATACGAGACTTCTGAGTCGTGTTCAAACCGGAATACATTTCTGATACTATACGAAAAAAAATTAATACATCAATACATTGAGAGGAAATCACTAATTTATGAACACTGTAGCGCTTTAGGCTAATTGTTTTCGTCAATTAAAATTTACTCAAAGACTTGTCATGTAGGAACAATTATAAGTGTGTACTTCAATTTCATAATATTTTGTTTTTTTAAGTAGTATATATCTATTTCAATAGATCAAGAATCCAGTCACTCCGTTTCACTGGTATTCGAGGGGATCGTTTCCGCCTTCAATTACACGAGAGTTCCTATCTTGAAAGTCCGTATTGGTCAAACGTCTATGCAGGTTGTTTGAGACATAATGGCATATCAAACAGTTTCTTGTTATATTGTTATTTTTACAATTTTTAGATATGATGTAAAACAAGTACCGATGATTCCAAAAATGACAAGAAAATAATGGGCCACCGATCTTGTTTTCATGGCAATCGAGGGTAAAAATTGGTTATTTTGCGTTTTTTAAAGAAAAATCAAGTTCTAGTTTGAAAAATAATGGATAATATATTTTCAATCAATCGATACCAAAGTGACAGAAAAATAAAGTCAAAGTTTTAAAGATTTACAGAAAAAATAATTTTATATGAGAAAGTATTTCTTTTCCTATAAATCAATGAATATGGAGCCCTTGTACCGGTAAAAGGGGCATAAAATGGCCCATTATAAATTCAACTTTACAATATTTTACCGACTTCTCAAATTGTCGATTTTATGAAAATTTGATATCATGTACCTTAAACAATATGCTGGTCAAAAATCTCACAAACCACATAGGTCACCGAGTTCGTTTTCGAGTAAATCATTAAAATATGCAAAGTTAAACAAATTTCTCATCGGTAACACACATAAAGTCCGCCAAACTTGAAGGTACAAATTACCTTTCCCTCGGAAACAATGGGATTTACTTTGTGACGTTACCAACGTCATATTCCCGGAAAACATTGCCTTCTTTTGTGTTTGCTGTAATCTCCCCTGAAACTATTCGATATGCCCATACATGTAGTAAAACCAACAGCTTTCGATTTCAGTTGTATCTGTCAGTATGTTGTATGTCGGATTGCCATGACAATACATCGGCAAACGAATACCAAAGCAAGAAAAGGAAAGGGAAAATTCTAAAATCATAAATCCAAAATAACGGCAACTCACAGCAACAAGAATTGAGACACTATGACAAAGACAAAACAAATAAACAAAAATAAACAAGAACGCCACAAAACTAAAGCACTAGCAGTGTGAACCCCTATAAAAACTGAGGTATCATCAGGTGCTCCGGAAGGGTAAGCATGATCTGCTCCACGCGTGGCACCGTCACACTGCCAGTTAAAAGTCCGGTTTTGTCACAGTCGGTGTTAGTCAGTCCGGTAACAATCTCTGGATCTACCCAAAATTATCTGTTTTCATTTGTGAAACAGAAACATTGTAATGGTCTGTCAAATCATGGTGACGACCGTAAAACTTCTGTAGTGACAATTGCAACAGGGACTGAACATACCCTTGATGTATAAGTTTTTGAGACAGTAATTTCGCTCTGTTGACAAAATCGGTGTACAAACTACAGGCACGGCAATAGCGAATGAGTTGTGAAATGTACACGCCATATGCCGGAGAAGTGGGAATATTACTGCTCAAAAACGGGAAGTTCACTATTGGAAAGTCGAAATCATCACGCTTGTCGTAAAGTTTTGTTTTCAGACGTCCAGAGTTGTCAATGTAGAGGTATAGGTCCAGGTATGATGCTGATGATGGTGTATCAGTGGTCTCTTTAATTTCGAGTTTATTTGGGTATATAAGATGAAGGTTATCTTTAAATTAAGGATTGTTCAATGAAAGAACATCATCTATATAACGGAAACTGAAATTAAAGGATTTGGCTAGCTGATTGTCTTTTTTCTGAACTAGCTCTTGTATGAGCCTGGCTTCATACGAATAAAGAAACAAATCTGCTAAAAGTGGCGCACAATTAGTCCTCATAGGTATCCCTATTGTCTGCTGGAAAACTTGTCCTCCAAATTCTACAAATATGTTATCAATCAAGAATTCCAGCATTGCAATGACATCCTCCTCTGTATACTTTTTGTGTGAATCAGTGTGATGTTTAACAAAATAGGCCCCATCTTTACCTATCACTAAATATGAATATCTTCTTTCACCCTTTTTAGTACAGAAAGACTGATGTATTAAATCCCGGAGTACTGACTTTAGCTTATCGTGTGGAAGAGTAGTATAGAGAGTAGAAAA
>MJUU01013974.1:0-18506 GCA_002080025.1 Modiolus philippinarum | reverse complement strand
TTTCATCTTTTAAGCTCCATAATTATTTAATGATAAGTAATATGTAGTGAAATTTGGTACCAAATTAAAGCTAATTTAATATCCTTTACAATGAACCCAAGTTTGGGCACTTTACGCCATTTTTATGATCTGGGGATGCAAAAAATGTACCCGTTCCCCTGCAAAAAATAGCGAAAAAGACAATTTTAGGCTGTCAATTCATTTCAGATAAACATCCCTCGTCATTTGATCTAGTTTTTATGCCTAACTTATCTGTTGTGATACAATGTTGGAAAATAAAACCATTAATGTCCACAAAATTTTAATTTTCAGTATAAAATTTTTGAAAAATGGGAATTTTCGGAATTTTAGATTTTTTCACAATTTCGACTTTCTCACTTTATGGTCGTAAAAATCTGAATATATATTTAATAATTGCCGATGTAATAATGATTTATGATATGTTAGCAACAAATCGTGTGCAAACATTTTAGTTTCAGACGTCTTATAGGTTTAGAAATGTCAAAATTAGCACCCCTCCCCCTAAAAATTAAGGGAAAATATGAAATATTTAGGCTCTAAATGATTAAAGAATAATGTTTTATTGGAATTCTAGTGTGTATTTCACTAAAGCTGACATGCAGAAGGTCATTTAAGTAGATTTAAACTTTTTAAGAGGTCTCTTTTTGATTCTTCTGTTCGAAATTGTATGCAAAATGGGAATTTTCCTTTTTTCAGAATTTCTGCTGTGTTGACTTTGAGATGCAAATACATCATTAAATTGATAAATAACTTGAAAATGTTGATTAGATATCCTTTCATTATATCTAAGCCATAAGAACATATGTTTTAACCATTTTTAGAATTACTACAGTCTCTTAAATTACAAACATATAACCCCTTACCACAAATATTCAACACAATTTATTTCATTTTATTCAGCTTGAAAAGCTTAAACATTGTATAAAGGTCCAATAACATATCACTTCAAATACAAAAATTCCCATATATCACAAATAAGATCATGTGTGTGGTTTATTGGCAGTTATACAACAATTAACTTTGAATTTTGTCAAATTCCGAAATGCTGAAAAATCCCATTTTTCATGAAAAGCGCCCAAAATATACAATTTTACCCATATTTTGCCTTTAAAATTGCATATTGCGGTATATAAAATGCATTTTTCAAAAGAAAGTAAAACATTAGTATGTTTTGTTCATATAAATGTACAGACATACATATTCTGGGGATTTTTAAGCATCATTTTCCTGGGGTAGGGGTAAAATTTTCGGTATTTAGAGTCACATTGAACACTCCTTGTTCTTCTTAACATTGTTTTATATAGTTTATATATCGGTTAGAACAATGAATTGGCATATCTGCATATAAATCCTCCAGATTTGCCACATATAACTATCAAAAAGTGAATTTTGGACAAATCTGAAATGCTGAAAATTCCCATTTTCAGCAGTTCTGTACAAAATATTGAGTTTAAGCTGACCATTCGGACTGAAAATGAAAAATCTTGATAGAAATTATACAGCATTGCTATATTCAATGCAGATTTCGTGTGTTTTGGTTATTTTCATGCGAAAATAGTAAACAAAACTGACTATCATAGGGACAATTTGTTGGGGTAGGGGTAGGTTTTTCGGTATTTAGAGTCACATTAAACACTCTATGTTTTTCTAAACAGTGTTTTAAGACAACTAATGTATCGCTTAGAACAATTAAATGGCATAGTTGCAGATGAATCCTCCAGATTTGACATATATTACGATTTTACAATGAACTTCGGAGAAATCTGAAATGTTGAAAATTCCCATTTTTCATCAGTTTCGGCCAAATATAGAGTTTAAGTCAACAAATGGGTGTTAAAATACCGAATCATGATGTAATTCATGCAACATTGTCATATACAACACACATTTTGCGTGTTGTAGTTATTTTTATGCGAACTTAGACAAAAAATTGACAATTTTAGGGAAAATTTGTTGGGGTAGGGGTAAGATTCTCTGTATTCAGAGTCATATTAAACACCCCTTGATATTCTTAACACTGTTTTAAAACAACTCATGTATTGCTAAGAACAATTAATTGGCATATCTGCAGATATATCATCCAGATTTGCCATATATAACGGGTTAACAGTGAATTTTGGCCAAATCTGAAATGTTGAAAAATCCCATTTTTCATCAATTTCGGGCACAATATTAAGTATAAGTCAACAACATTAATGGCTGTTAAATTACCAAATTGTGATGTAATTCATGCAACATTGTCATATTCAACATACAGTTTGCGTGTTTGAGTTAATTTGTTGCGAGCATAGATAAAACATTGACAATTTTTAGGAAAATTTGTTTGGGTAGGGGTAAGATTTTCGGTATTTTGAGTCACATCAAACACTTCTTGTTTTTCTTAACAATGTTTTCAGAGAACAAATGTATCGCTTAGAACAATTAATTGGCAGATCTGCAAATATATCCTCCAGATTTGGCATATATAGCGATTTAACAGTGGAATTTGGGCAAATCTAAAATGTTGAAAATTCCCATTTTTCATCAATTTTAGGCAAAATACTGAATTTAAGTCAACAAATGGCTGTTAAAATCCGAAATCATGGTATAATTTATGAAACATTGTCATATACAACACACATTTTGCGTGTTCTAGTTAATTTTATGCTTACATAGACAAAAAATTGACAATTTTACAGTAAATTTGTTGGGATAGGGGTAAGTTTATTGATGTATGATGTTTATGTTACATAAGAATGGCCATTATTTGTAAAAGTTGTAAAGCCCATATAATAAGCTTTCATTTGATACCTACTTTAAATGATATTTGTTTACTAAAAAGTAATATTGGACAAAAGAATGCAAAAATTTGGTCAAAATCGGAAATATTCAAAGATCCATTTATTTGGTCTATTTGAAAATAAAACTTTGGTCATTAAGAATATGTTAACATTATGTTAACATGTTTTATATTCAAGAAAATAGATTAAATAATGTTCAGAATTGGGAATTGAGATGCACCTCGGGTTCTTTAGACCATCAAACTTACGCTATATCAATGAAAATATCTAAATTTTCCTCAATATTTCATAGGGGTATGGGTATGTTAATGGCGCTATGGAAGGTATTTGGCATAGAAATTGTAAAAATTTGGGTTCTTTGTAAAGCTTATACAATAATCAATAATTTGATGCATCGTTTTCATAATTAGGAAGCATTTGGTCAACATTTTGAAGCAACTGAAAGAAAAACTTGAACGAAAAACGAAATTTTCCTTAATTTCGGTAGGAGGGTCTAAAAATGGGTCCTATTCCACCAGTGCCTGCAGGTTATGCTCGTGTTAACGTGTTTTATTTTGAAGAGGGGATGAATGCGGACTTCAAAAATGGGTGGGGTTGGGAAGTTGGGGTGCACGGGGGGTTATTCCAGCCCATGGACTTTTTGCAAGCATTTTTTTTCTTCATTATGCTAATTGATCTAATGTCAGAATGAATTTAGGATAAATGAAAAATAAATCATCAAAAAATTTATCATTACTCGTTTGTTAACTTGGATAAATAAAAAATAAATCATCAAAAAATTTATCATTACTCGTTTGTTAACTCTTTAACATTGCTTTAATATGGTAATGTCAAAACTGGACAGGGATTTTCGACGTAAAAATGAAACAGATTGCAAACAGACACAGATTTGAGTCTTACATATTTATTTTTTTTTGTCAAATTGGTAGATAAAATCTAAATATCTGTCTTTTCATTTGAAATATATTAGGTACAACACATAGTGCAGGCAATGCCTAGGCTTTAGGTGTAATTTTCATTTTTTTGTTATTTCTGAGTTTATGTGTATTTCTGTTTCTTTTTTTTTGGATATCTGAAAAAATGATTTGGTATCTAATTCGTGCAAACCTCTGTCCTTACCTAATTTTGACCTCATTTTGAGGCCCTTTAGGTTACTTCAGGTTAACGGGGTAAGAGCCTATTGAAAAATATCAGACATAATTCTTTTATTTTAAGATGTTCTATAGATCTTAACTCATGTGTTCCAAATATAAAATAAGAATGATATATCACCTATTATTTTAAGCTAACTTGACAAAAGGTGAGGGTGAGCGTTTGCTATCACTTGGCGTTCGTTGTCCGTTTATCGTTAACTTTTCACATCTTTTTCTTCTCCACAGAAGTTCCTTCACAAAGGTTGCTCCGATTATAAACAGGGCCGCCAGCGAGAATCTTAGTATTAACAGGAGGACCTTATGGGTAAAACATCATTTTCAACATCTGCTCTAACTATTCAAGTAAATTTAAATAAACTGTACTGAATGGAAGGTCCTTTATAAAGGATGCTCATTTTATTCCGATTCGACAAAAACTTGGCTGCCGGCAGTGATCATAGTTTAATATTTGCCTCCTGGGAAATTCACATTTTCATTTTCTCTTCTGAAACGCTGAAGCACATTCAACCAATTTTTACAATAATAATGCATGAATTAAAGGTCCTTCACAAAGATTTATAGTTTCTTATACGAGACCATATAAAAGATAAGGGATATCTTCCACGAGTGTGAGAAATTTCGTCTTTTCCCGAGTGTAACGAGTAAAAAAGACGAAGAATTTCTCACACAAGTGGAAGATATCCCGATCTTTAATTTTAGTCGAGTATAAGAAGCTATTTCTTCCGTAAAATACAACGAACAAACCAAAGGACAGTAAAACTTGCCATTCCTTGTGGATTTTTCAACTGTGACGTCAAATAATTCACGGAGTTTACAATGGTAACAATTATGACATCGACAAAATTGGAACGTTTGATTGGACGTTTACCGTGTAAGACAGCTTCACGTGACCCTGTCTTCTATGGGCTGTCTTACACGGGAAACGGCCATTTACGGAAGAATGCTGAATTCGTTCAGGTCCGAAAAAAAACATGACCGCCAGGACAAAATATAGTTTAACATTGACCCTATTGGAAACTAACATTTTTATCTTCTCTTAAACCACTGAAGCAAATTCAACCAAACCCGACACAAATGATGTCTTGAAGGTCCTTCACAAAGAGTACTTATTTTTTTCAGATCCGACAAAAAAGATGGCTCCCAGCACCGAACTTCGTTTGAAATTGGACCCCTATAGGAAAACATCTTTTTCATCATATGCGCTGAAACAATTAGAGCACATTCAGCCCAACTAAGATTTAATTAAAATAATGCAGTATATGTTGACGTCAAATTTTGTGACATTTTTTTAAGTTCAAAGGACGGGATTTATAAGAAATAGAAGTAATTTTGGATGAGTTTTTATCTTTCACTCAAAAAACTTTACAGTGGGACTTTATTCAGTTTGTGAGTGAGTAATTCGCATGCTTACCCTTCCAGAGCACCTGATGATACCTCAGTTTTTATAGGGGTTCACATATGCTAGTGCTTTGGTTTTGTGGCGTTCTTGTTCATTTTTGTTTATTTGTTTTGTCGTTGTCATACTGTCTCAATTCGTGTTGCTGTGAATTGCCGTGATTTTGGATTTATGATTTTAGAATTTCCCCTTTCCTCGTTCTTGCTTCGGTATTCGTTTGCGGATGCATCTACACATCGATAAACCCCTCCAATATTATTCTATTCCTATACCGTATGTCGGGTTATTTTCGCGTCGGCTTTTATTCGCGATTTCGTTATAAAACGGGACAGTGAAATATTCGCTGTGTTTATATTTTGCGTTTTTATTCTTTATCCAATGCATTTGATTTATTTGTGAAATTTACGCGGAGGCTAAATTTCGCGTCCGACTGTCTACTGCGAACATAGCGAAAATTAAACACGCGCGAAAAAATCCCGATATACGGTATTTTATCTGCACTAAAGAGACATAAGTTGTCGAAATGATCATCAGATGAACTTACATTAACTACAATAGACCATATCCGACCTATGGTATTAGGATTTACCAGACTACTTTGAAATACGTCACAGTATAGAAAACGTCACGTCATAGAACCTAAAACGTCATGAAGTTGGTCACATGGGGCGGACACGTTTGTGACGTAGGGCGGACAAACAACAACTGGTGAATCTGAATACCAGAACTCGGATATGGTCTATTGACGTTTCGATCTACACATTTTAGCTATGTCTCTTAAACAACTCTAACTACTAATTACAAGCAACTCGGATATGGTCAATTTCGCTACTTTTTATTTGATATGTATTGCTTGTGTTTTCTCCATTATTGTTACCGTGAAACCTGTTTCAATTGAACCCACATCAAAACCGACACCCGTCAAAACCCAAACAAAACCCGATGACCGTTTGTTAGCATAAAATATTTTACGAAAGGATATGGAGTATATGAACATGAGACAAAAACATATATGATAACTGCAATAAATTTTAATGAGATGTATGGCCATTTCGGAAATTAATTCCTCATCAGCAGCACTAGAACCCAAACATAGGAAATCCACAATTTCAAAAAATGTTTAAAATGAAAAAAAGCCAAACGAAATCCAGTTTTCTAAATTGCTAAATGCAGAAACTAAATTCACAGCATCTTTGGTATTTGGTTATTTGTATTTATCCTGACACTTTGTAAACCAAACACCTGTCTAAACCTCACAAAATCTTCAGTACCAAAGTGGTTCGATTTTTAAAGTCTCATCTGAACTACTTAACAACCAATGACATGTTTCTAATTTAATTTTGAATGATCCCAATTAGATTGTAGCTCCTGTATTCATTTACAGATAAATGCATTAGCTGAATTACTACCCAGTACTTTTTTATTTGATTTTTTCCACAGATGTGCAATTTTGAGAAACAAAAATCAAAACTTTCCTTTCTTTTTCATATTCAATCAAAGTTACCGAATACGCTAAATCTGTTTAAATGTATGCAGCATCGAAGCCTTGCGTTTTAAAAACAAACAGCTAAAAAGTTGTCAAAATGCCTGTTATCTAGCTATAAAGCAATGGCCAATATCCTTCTTATTCTGGCAGTTGTCATAAGAGACATGTTTAAAGGCATACAGCTGTTATTTTACATCAAAAGCAACTTATATTGACGTTAGATCCCTGGTGACATCCAATTTCTACGAAAGCCTATACCGGAGCTATCAAAATATTTTTGAATTCGTAATAACGAATTCTAGTATTTGTTATAACAAATTTATGATTTTCTGATAGGTAAAATCCATGCAATGTTTGCTGAAGACAAGTTAGGAGCTGCCAGGGGGACTATAAGGATCATGTTAAAAGACTTATATATTTTTTGAAGTTCTAAAGAGCATATTTCAGAAAAAAAATGCAGACGGATATATCCATGATGACGTAAAACCTTCTTTTCATACAAGACACTTAAGAACGGTCACGCCTCCGAGAACAGCAACGAAAAACCAATCACGTAATTTTAAGTAAAATAGCAAACCTGGTGAATGAATTACAGATTTAAAAGTTCCAGATATTAAGACTATGAAAGCTACTTTTTGGCCACTAACAAGGGCTCTATTTACGAAGTACCAGAATTGCTTTTGCAAGATTGAAATGTGCCCTCCCAGCCGCCCGTTTTACGTGCTATTTGGAAATCCAATATTACACTCGAATAAAAACGAGATTCAAAATAAAACCTTACCAATGTGGAAAACGAAAACGAAACATCCGAGATTGTGCAGTGTGCATTAATACGCATCATTCGACTTTCGAAATGGACCTGAAGTCGATTTCCAGGAATGTTAAAACAACATTCATAAGTTTGATATTACCAAAATAATAAAAAGAAAAGAAAGAATGGTGTCAAAAACAATTTAAAAGGAAATATTTCAACATTATGCCACGGTTTAGTAAAAGCTAGAAAGAGACGAATTATAAATCTTGTTTTATCTGGTAATTATAGCAATTTTATATTAATCAAATGAATAAATCTTTGAAATCCGAATTTAATAAAAACGTATTTTTAAACATACGTGGAAGGCATGTATTAAGATTTGTACACATTTTAGGTACTAATGTCTAAATAATTTAAACAATTTCATTTTTTCTTTTATAAATCCGTAAAAAATGCACGCCTAGACTTTGCATTTAGATATAGAAACAAATCATGCAATAAATAATGCTGCATGCTGGCTACCACCCTTGTCGAAGTTTGATCAACAAATCCCTGTCATGGGGCTATCTCAGATCTTATCGGAGCATGTTGGGTCATCATGGAGTGCGTTGCAGCTAGGGTCCGTATTAAAGTGCCAATGAACTTCAAAAGGAACCGAAAAACTACTACTAAGACTAACGTCTGTCATGTTGTTTCAACAGGAATATTTGTTCGCATTTCCAAATGGTACTATGTTAAAATATGTTCCCATCATATATCAATCTTGGATTCATTACAACATAAGTAGTGATGAGGTCCATTCAGGGATCAGGGATTCTTGTTACAAAGTTCGGTTCCGGAGCTGTTTCAAGTAAGATCTTAGAATACTTTCCCAACAGGATCAAGTGTTGAACTAATTTCTGCGCTGGATGACACCTTAGATAGGCATGAACATGATAAGCATATCTTTAAAAGGAACTATCAAAAGACTTTTTTTTGATTGATTAGATAGAAAAAAGAAGAGAAACGGGGAATGTGTCAAAGAGACAACGACCTAAAGGGGAGTAATAACAACTCAAAGCCACCATAAGATCTTCAATGAACGATGAGGAAACCCCACACCGAACGGCAGGTCGGAGTTGGCCCCCTAAATAAAGAGTAATCAAGTTCAGCGAAATAAACATCATCCTAAACTCCCATACACATAAAGTGAACCAACTTGAATACAGACAAGACACACAAAGGCTTAATAAATTTCCTGACTTAGGACACGCGCAAACCTGCTGCGGTGGGGTTAAACTAGTTTTATTGGGCCCAAACCTTTTACCGTCCAGTGAGCAATATTTTAGCTATATCAGGACGAGAACAATTTCATTAATTCAAAAATATATATTTGTATAAGAAGAAAGAAATAAAAATGGAAGGGACAACCGGAACAACTAGTTTTGATCGCAACTGTAAAAGGGGAGAAATGGGTAGGAGCAGGAAAGTTAGCTTTCTATTCGAGACCCAGTGACTTAGAAAAATATAGAATGGGTATTTATACTGTATTGATCGTGGCGTTTCTCCACACAGTTTCCCCTATCCCCTGGCAACAGTGGTTCGCGGTCAGGCTTTCCGTATTATGGCCTGACCGTTCCGAATAGATGGGTCATTACTCTAATCTCCAAGTGGGGACGTGCCTGAGCCCCTGTAAACCGATTCAACTAACAGGCAAAAGACTATTGAGACCAACTTTTATTTCAATTTGTACAGTGTTTTATTTTTTCTATACCAGAAGATCTTAGAACGCAAAGGAAACCTTGATTTTTTTCTGTAGGGTCTTTTGTCAAACTATGTTTCTACTACAGGCTTTCTTTGATGATTGATTGATTAGTTAAAGTTTTACTTCCAGTGATCAATATTCAGCTATATCAGGACGAAAACAGGATATTCTATCAAAGAATTATATGTAAAAAGCAATGAAGGTGGAACGGACAACTGGGGTAACGAGTTTTGATTCCCACTGGAAATTGGGAAAAATGCGTAGGGGCAGGAAATTTAGCCTTCAATACGACCCCTACTGAATCTTCTTTTGACCAATATGGAAGGGGTCTTTATACTGCATGGGACGTGGCGTTTCTCCACACTGTTTGGCTGCAATGGCTCGCGGTCAAGCTTTCCGTATTATGACCGGACTACACCGCATGGACAGGGCATTTCAATATCAACCACTTGTCAGTTAGCTCGCCAATAAAATTTTCCGCTTCACCATCGCAACTACACAAATATGTACATCGATGCTGCTTATGAATTTTCTGAAATGTCACTAAAACATTCCGCGGACATACATATTTGGTTGCAGGAAAACTTTTAATACATAGCATTTAAGTTGCCAATGAGAAATATAGGAGGGGTCTTTACACTGCATGGTTCTTCACACAGTTTGGCTACAATGGTTCTCGGTCGGGCTTTCTGTATTATAACCAGACTACCCCCAAGGACATGACATTCCCCTATCAACCTGCTGGCGATGCGCCCGGTGGCTCTGAAAACCGATTCAAGTGCCGGGGCTATTTTGAATCAGGTGAGAACATAAAATCAGACATTTTTAAAAAGCCTACAAAATTCGTATAGTGTCCGGAAGCTCTAAGTTTTCTAATGATTCCATGACTAGATTTAAATGCCTCTCAAAAAAAAAGGATTCGTTTTTTGCCTGTGTTCAACTTTGCTGGATGTCATCTTTGATTGGATATACATCTTAAGAATTTAAGCACTATCATGACAAAAATGTGTTTCCATTAGTCCTGCAATTGTCAGAGGAAATATTTGATTGCATATACCATACGGTAAAATCTATATTCACCGCGGACTTCCATTTTGGATAGGGTATGGAAATTGGACCATGACAATCCACCAAGTGATTCCAAATGACACAGTAGTTCCAAACAAAAAGACAATTGAAAGCATTTAAGTATAGGTTCCAATGCTGAAATATGCTCCCAATTTGCTGTGATTTTGGATAAAGTTGGAATCAGAAAAACATCTTTTTAGAGGAGACTTAACAAGGTATAGCATTTTCATCTTCACTTCCGATAGCGAGAGTGAAACTAACGTTAAAGCTTGTATATGTCCTGGTCCTGCAAGAAGCATTTTGAACGTTTTTTTCAATGAATATTATAACACGATTTGATTCTTTTTAAGCAAGTATCTTAAGGTGGCTCATTCATCACATTTTTGACTTTGGGTCGGATTTCGAAACTTCTCTGGTTTTCTCCAGTTTATTGATGAAAAAAATTTTGCACACTAACACCCACTTTTAATTCATGAATATCTTCATGGGTCAAATTAAAACACCCGACTTGTTTTCATAAAATTCTTGATATAACTTTTTTGATATGACCTTGATATATCAAGGTTAGAGAAGTAACATGTACCATGGATTTTAATTGGTTTTGTCTGAGGGTTAGAAAATGACATTAACCAATCAGCAACTAAATAGATCTTTCTACACCATTTATTTTACTAGCTGTGTGACGGGTGTCACATGTGAAGCAGGTCATGCTCACCCTTCCGGAGCACCTGATGACAATCCTGTCTTTTAAGGGGTTCACACTGTTAGTGCCTTTTTTGGGCGTTTGTTTTATTACTGTTTGTTACATCTTCGTCATATACGTTCTCTGTCCGTATGTTATCCTGATATTGCCATGCATTCTGGATATACGATTTTTGGCTCTTGCTTCGGTATTCATTTGGAAATTTATTTCTAGCTTTGAAACAAAAATAGTCCTGATGTTAAATTAAGGGAAAATTAAGAAATATCCATTCTCGTACAATATTTAATGTCTTGTATCTCCGTAAAAAGCAAACGAACCTTAATATTTCCTTTTACCATTTCATTTTGTCTACAATGTTAAACCAATTAAAATATGTTTAAAGAAATTCTTTATATAAACAACAAAAGAAGTGAACCACCTTAAGGAGAAAATCTTTCTAAAAGTATTTTTGCATGTTGTCAATTCTTAAGCTATTTTTCACCTTTGTGTCCAGCTTGGATAAAACTCGAATCTGCTGAACACATATTTTATACTGGTCCATTCATGGACTGTTATGACCAAGTTTGGATCTAATTTAAAGAACAGTTTAAGAGCAGAATATCAATATATGTGCTTTTCAATGCCTTCATTGTTTTAAGCTAATTTTTTATATGTTTTTTTTCATAAAATGCGCACCGTAAAAGCACATCTTTTGCTGAGCAGTACCAATGTATTAATGTGACAAATCCTGGTTCAAATAAGAAACCTTGGTTGGTTATCTCCCTGTACCAAGTTAATTTTGCATGGTACATATTGGAGATTATTTTAATAAGAATATCAATAACCTCGAGCTCTTTTGATATCTAAATAAAAACTTTCAATTTAACCATATATAAATAACTAGATACAGGGAGATAACGGACGAGGTTTATGATTGGCAAAGAGATAAGAAATTGATCTCCAAAAGTGGTAAAACAGGATTCAATGTACACTGTTTTTCCCGCTGACGACAGCCTTCGATTAGATTCGGGACTTTATGATGTATGTTTATACGGGTCTATGTAAGGACCGTAGTGACAAGCTTGATTCCAATTTTGCAATAGGTAGCCTACCTGAATTTTTTTGGTCTTAGGAGAGCCAATTTGAAACTATGTTCTCAACTTTCGGCAATCTTGGATTGGGAACGAACCTGGACAGCGCCCTTTGAACAAAGGACTACCTAAGGAATATTGCGGATGAGTTTGGTTCCAGAGGTCCAAGTATTTCTTGAGGAGACAATCGGTAAATCAAATTTTAACATGGACAGATAACAATGGGAAATTGATGGCAGGAACTTTGAAATGTACAGATTTCAGATGAGGTAATAATGCAACTTGTTTATCTGTCGAAAAATCTTCGATTGTATTGTCTCCACCATCCCTTTGCATTTTACAGGCCAATTTCAGATTTATGTCAGTTTTAACGGACAAACAGTCTTCAACAAAATCTGCTCCTCAAGAGCAATATTCACCAACATTCTTTTTTTCTGAAGATTCGCAGTATTGTCCTGATTAAGATAGTTCCATTATTCCCATTTCTCAAAAGGGATTTCCAATTATGACATCATGTTTATTTCGACGGGACATTTGAATACAAGTTTTGTGACATCTGTCAGAATTTCTACGACTTGGTTACTGCAAGACTCAAATCATATTTTGACCATAATTTGTTCCTTCAGAACACAATATGATGCGTAAATGATGTTCAGATGTTTCGTGTGTTCTTGTTGATATGTAAATATTTGTGGATTTATACTGCCATTGTATTGTGTTTATTTCAATCATGTACAGTTTGTTTGTTTTTGTTTTATTTTGGTTATTATTTGCCTTGTTTTCATATCTTCATACGAGTTGTATCAATTTTGACATGTAATTTCCCCCTGAATTTCAAATTATCAACTGTTGCTTAATCCTTTTGTAAATTATGTAGAAAACTAAGGAGTATCTGCCTCATGCATAGCTCTGTCCTTAGCTAATTTTGGCTTTACATTTAGATCATATTGGTTATTTGTTCTCTATCAGTTTTTAAATATCTTTGAGTTTTTGGTCTTCCAAACGTTTAGATTTTATCTGCACTGAAGAGACATGAGTTGTCGAAATGCGCATATGCAGAAAGTAAATTCACAGTAACCTCAGTATTTAGTTATTTGTAGTATGGTGCGGATGAAGACCAATAAAGTCCAAAGAAATCCTGGAACCAAATTTAGTTAAGCTGCTCAATTGGGTACCAAGAAGTTAAGTAACCAAAAAACTTTTAGCCCGTGTAATTAAAAGTTACTATCTGAGAATTGGGTGATTATAGTAAATGTAGAAAAAAATTGGTGGTCACATACACAAGAAATGGGTCTGTTTAAATTAAATTTAAACTTACTTATTACAAAACAAAGACAAATAGATTCGATACAAGTTGTACAACTGAACAAGGTCTTCTCTGTTTTAATTGTTTTCTTTCATTTGTACATTTTTGTTAATTTTACCTCTTAGTTGTGGCATACTATGCATTTTTTTATTTTGTTCATAAGCGTAAATTTTTGGTCGTTTCAAAACATATATTTGCAAAGACTCTATCTCATGTGCATTTACTCTCTATCCTTTCATTTTTTATTAAAGATGTACGAGGCTAATGAATAAAAATAATCATTTTTTTGCTGACGTTGTCACTTCATCTTGTATAACACTTACGCTAAAATCAATTCAATTCGTCTAGCAGGCCTTAGACCAGCAAATTATAGCAAATGTTTATTACATGCAACACTTTTATTCCAGAGTACAAGTTACAAAAGCAAGTATACAAAAATTAAAAATAGTAATGGTGGATTACATGATACCCCTCCACGTTTCACAAAATTTCGAAGTATCAAGGGGCATAACTCCAGAACCCCTTGGACCTCTGAACCCATATTCGAACTCGACCTGAGTTTTGTGGTGAACAAGCTACATACCAAGTTTGAAGACTGTATGTTATTCCGTTCAAAAGTTATCAGTCGGAAACCTTCGGGGGACGGACGGACAGACGGACAGACGGACGGACGGACACACGACTGAGGGTATCACATAATACCACGCCACTACGTGTGGCGGGGTATAAAAAGGAAATAAATAATAAACAATATAAACATATTTTTATGGTGTCGAACATTAAACAATATGAAAAGTACAAAAATTTTGCTGTTTCTGTTTGTGAAAACATTAAGCCTTTCAGTAAAACTTTTGATGATCAAATTAGAAGTCGTACAATCGGTACTAGTTTAGGGCCTTACTGTGTAAAAAAAACGAAAAATATAAGCAAGAAAAATCAAGAAAAAATAAGACAAATCAAAACAAAGAAACAAACGAGAAAAAAAAACAAGNAAAAAAAAAAAAAAAACAAAAACAAAAAACAAAAAAACAAAGGGACGAAACATAAAATAATAAAATCAAAATCATAACAAAGAAAAAAGAAACTAACAGTGAAAAAACAAAAAAATATTTATTCCACAAATATAACTATGTGTACATTATTTAATTTAGTGTGTTTACAATAAAATGATACCACCATATCCGTATTTAGAGAAAATTATGTCAAACTTTATCCAGACACCACACCACCTTCACTCAAGAAAAGGGGGATATTACAATACGGAGTTGAAATATGCTTGAAAAAAGGCTAACACCCTAATATTCTTTCCAAATTCAAAATTTTCAGAACATTCCAGATACGTAAATGGTACCCAAAAATAATGCATTTTGTTCGACGTTGTAATCCTGAAATGCAATGATTTTGCTTTAAAAGTTTTCAAACTGAGTAGAACTATTCGATATTTTGCAATGCATTACGGTGCAAGGAGCCGTCTTTAACTTACTAGGAGGTATGAACGAAGCTCATCTTTGAAGACCTCATTGTAACTTCAGGACGAACAGCAGCATTAATAGACCCTATTCTTGTAGTCACATAACAAAACGAACATACCCAAATCTTTTCGTCAAATGATAAAACTTACAGTCTCTATTTTTCTTGTCAAAACTTGTAAATTCTCGCCGTCATATGACCAGACTTACAGACACCATTCTCGGTGTCACATGACCAGACTTACAGACCCATTCTCGATGTCACATGACCAAACTTACATACTCTAGTCTTGTCGTCAGAAGACAAATCTTGCATACCCTATTTTCGCTGTCACATGACCAGCCTTACAGACCCTATTATCGGTGTCACATGACCAGACTTGTAGACCACAATCTCATGCTCATGACCATACTTATGAAATATTCCAAGTATCAGATGACTTGTAGACCCTATTCTCAGTTTCAAAGGACCAGTCCTACAGACACCATTCTCAGAGTCACATAACAAACTTGCATACCCAATTCTTGTTGTCACAAGACAAATCTTGAAGACCCTATTGTCGCTGTCACATGATCAGCCTTACAATCCTATTATCGGTGTCACATGACCAGACTAATAGACCCTACTATTGGTGTCACATGTCAAGACTTATAGACCCCGATCTCAATGCCACATGACCATAACTATGAAATATTCCCAGCATCAGATGACTTTCAAAACTTATTCCCGGTATCAAGGACCAGCCTTACAGACTCTATTCTCTGTGTCACATAACCAGACGTACAGACTCCATCCCCAGAGTCACGTATAGACCCCATCCTCAGTCATTTGGCAAATCTTACACACCCTATTCTTGTCGTTATGTGACCACACATACAAACCCTATTCATGGTGTCGACTAGACTAAAAACCCTTAATCTAGGGTCACATAAAGTGAAAAAAGCATAAACTAAAAATAAATACTGCTAATGCTGCTAAGTTGTCCTCTGTGTCGGTCAATGTCTTAGTAACATACTGTCATAAATTTTAACGTGCAGAATCCAACTAGATCGAGAGTTTTTTTAAATTTTAGTAATTATTTTCGGCATGATCAATATGCTGCATTTGATGCAAATCTTGAGAGGGTTAATGTCACATTTGCATCTAAGAATAAACAAACAATACTGACACAACAATTTTACAAAACAAGTCATTGAAGATGTTTACCAAAAATTACAACAAATAAATAGACAAAAGACACTAATGAGTCTCTTGCATACCTCAGTCTTGGCTAACATGAGGGGGTCGGCCCTTTTTCCGGATGTCAGGATGAGAAGTGTGAAAGCTCGGAATTATGGGATTTCTATAATTTAAGCCGGGTTTTTGGAAATTTAAAAATTCACGGCGAATCTGGATTTCATTTTTATTTAAGTTTCTTTGTAGTTTGGAGTTATTTAGAAAAAAATAAGGCCTGGTTTCCGGGATAAAACGCCCTCCACGACCCCCTCTAACATGGCTAGACATTTTCAGGGAAATGAATGAATGACTAACTAAAGAGTTTTGAATTAAAATACAGTAGGTTGCAGACATAACCTCTCCTCTTAAGTTAACTTTGGGAGCAGTCATTGAATACTGACTGATTTGACCAGCCATAGCACCCTGATTGCTCTGACCTGTCACAGAGCCCTGACTACTCTGTCAAGTCATTAGAATCCTTCCTGCTCTATCCGAGAAGATAAATCTAATTGATCAAGATGCAAGTCAAGTAAATTTCTCTCAACGTCAGTAAAAGTAAAACAAAACAAGAGCTGTAAATACTCTAAATGTATAAACATAAAAGCAGTCAGGGCTCTTTGACAGGTCAGAGCATTCAGGATTTTATGACAGCTTAGAACGGCCAGGGTTCTATGAGTGTCTAAGTCAACTTGAAAACAGTCCTAAGTTAACTTGAAAACAGTCCTAAGTTAACTTGAAAACAGTCCTAAGTTAACTTAGGAACTTTTATGACTGGTTCATGTTAACTTGGCGATAGGTTATGTCTGCACCCTACTGTATGTTCCCCATTTATGTCATTCTTTCATTGGATGTAGATCTGCCTACAACTGTTAAAACAATTCAAAGGGCGATGGTGATCAAGTTTGAATCCAACTGGGGAGGTTACAGAGAAGATCATTGTGTTTTCATTGAATCCAGTGTTGCACTATGGTTTCACTGATGCCAATCTTCATTTCACTGATGACAACCTTGATTTCACTGATGACAATTTTGTTTTTATTGATGATACTCTTGGAATAGATCTGAACATGATAAACATCTTCTTTTAAAACAACGGCAGTAGAATACCGAAGGAACAAAGGGGAGATATTCACAAAAATCGAAGTCCAAAGACAGGGCAAAAACGAGAACACAGAAAACAATGACGTTAGACACAAAAACAATGACGCCAGACAGACGAATAAGCACAGAACCAGAAACCACAACATTCAGAACAAAGTGAGCTCTTTCAGGACTACTGTTACTTAGTTTGGTTCTTAACTGCCTAGCATTTTCAGCGGAGATATTTCAATGATTTCTTTTGTAAAGGTCTAACGTTCATATATTTTCTCAGCTGGAAGCAATTTGGCCCTGGGAACTCAATTTCTAAAGGGGACCACCAAAAACTAGCTTTGTGATCTCAGAGGAGGAAAAAATCGTCGAATATGAAACTTGAGGGTCAAAAATGTAAAAAATTGGCTTTCGAACGTGACAAGGACCAGTGCTTCTTAATTCGACCAATAATTTTATATATTTTTGAATGTTTCTAGGTTCAATTCTAAATTATATTCAAGGATGGCGATCATATTGGTTGTTGTGCGGACTAACCTTTGATTCCTTTCTGAGGAGAACCAAGTTTCATCATGAAGAGGACCATTTTGAGACCGTTATGACTTAATATGGCTGTAATTTGATAAGTAGTTTAAAAGAAGGTTTCGATAGGGGCAACTGCTGAACTGTTCCCTGCTGTCAAACCTCTTAAACGAAACACATGTCACATTATTTCATTTACAGCAAAAGGACAAAGTTTGTGTCTATAGGAATTACACGAATTTTATAGATAATACGACAAATTGATTGAAAATATAAAGGAAATTGATATCTACAAGGCGAAAAATTAAATGAAAATAGTTTCTATTGATAACGCTGAGAATCTTAATATTTTGCTTTTTTTTTCATTTAAAACGAAGATGTTGATATCCATTTTTTTTTTAAAATTTTTCTGAGTGTTAAAAATCAGCAATATAAAGAAAAATCCAGAAATCAAAAACATACCTATTTTCCTTATATACTCATAAAAAAAACTTATATTTTTCAATATCATATTTAAAATAAAACAATGATCAACTAAAAAAATATCTAGTTCAAAACAGATTCCTAATAAAGGAGCTTTCATGTAAAAGTAAGACAAATCAACAGTCGACAATTTAAAGCGCAGATCTTCCTTAAACAAATTTGATAGGCCATCATTGTTTTAGAAAAAAATGTTGTGTACAAATAACTTAATACCAAAGTCACTGTGAATTTAATTTCTGCATATG
>MJUU01013973.1:0-31185 GCA_002080025.1 Modiolus philippinarum | reverse complement strand
GGTTCTGAAATAAAGATATAAATACAAAAGGATCCTACCTCATGTCTGGTTTAGTCAATGTTTGTGTTTATTCAGGCCACTACAGATACACATGTAATAGTCATTCTTTTTAAACGTGGAAAAGATGTATCCTTATTTCTATCACAGTATATGAAACAAAATATTTTCATTTTCTAGGATTTTTACAATATAAGATTAGAAAAAGCATATTCTTTGTTGAACTCTATTTAGCCAGTTACCATTGTCCTTGTCTAACCCTTGGATTGACTTGTTTATTTGTAGAGATCTATTTAGCCAATTAACAGTATCTCTGTCTAATCCTGGGATTGTCTTGTTTATATATAGGGCTCTTTTTAACCAGTTACCATTTTCCTTGACTATTCCTAAGATTGACTTGTTTATTATTTTAGACCTCTACTATGCCAGTTTCCTGTCAATTCCTGAGATTTATTTGTTTATTATTTTAGAACTCTACTATGCTAGTTTCCTGTCAATTCCCGAGATTGACTTGTTTATTTGTAGAGATATAATTAGCCAGTAAACAGTGTCCTTGTCTTTTCATGATATTAACTTGTTCATTTGTAAAGCTTTATTTTGCCAGTTACCAGTGTCCTTGTCTAATCCTGAGATTGGCTAGTTTATTTGTAGAGCCCTATTTAACCAGATACCTAAGCGCTTGTCTAATTCTGAGATTGACTTGTTTATTTGTAGAGATCTATTTAGCCAGTTACCAGTGTCTTTGTCTAATCCTGAGATTGTTTATTTGTAGAGATCTATTCAGCCAGTTACCTGTGTCTTTATCTAATCCTGAGATTGACTTATTTAAGTTTGAGCAGTTACTCAGAGGCTATGGACAGCTTTTCAAAACTAAAATGTTACCTGATGGAACAGCCTCGCCTGTGAACATGGCAAAGCAGCTTTTCAGTAATATTTACAAGGTATGTGGTAACTTTTCTATAGGTATTGTTCTTTCCTCAAACAAAAATTCAGAGGGCATATAAGAAGCTTAATCAGATCCTCATTAACTGCCTTGGCCCACATATTGTCATTTGACACTCCTTACTAATATATGCACACATAATCCAATAAAAAGAAATTCTAAATTGATTTTGCTGAATTTTATATTTTACACTTAATAGACTCTTGTTAACATGATAGTTTGTTCATATCATATGTCTTTGTAGGAATGCAATATTATAAAAAAAAAGTTGTTCAAGTAGAAATAGAATAGAAAATGTCCTCATTCAGTTTCTTGATATTCTTTTACATGTATTTTACGTAATGAGAATAAAAACAATTTTAAAGAAATCTAATGAGAAATATTTTGTTAAAGGGTATGACCACAGAGAAGGATGGTATATTGACAGCCATAACATTAACACCAGCTGTAAAATCCATGTGTACAGCAGTGCTGGAGCTGTCATTTCTACTGGGTCATCCTGTAAGTAGATTTTTATTAGCTTATCTGGTGAATCTAGGGTGAGCTTTTGACATCAGTTGGCACCAAACATCCATTGCCAGCAGTCGTGAACTTTTCATTCCAAGATCTTCTCTGAAACCAATGGCCCAATTGGAAACAAACTTAGTCACAATTGTCCTTAGATGGTCCCTTCCAAACCTTGTATCCAGCAGGTCCATACCTCATCCAAGATGGCCGTCAGCAATGAATATAGCTTTAACATTGGACCCTATGGGGAAACACATTCAAAGGTCTTCTTCTCGGAAACTAACAGCCCAATTACAACCAAAAGTAATCACAACGGTCCTTAGATGGTCCCTTCCAAAAAAATGTATCTTGCAAGTCTTTGACATCTAAGATGGCCACCTTTAACGTTGAAACCTATGTGAAACATTTCTTGGAAACTACTACTCCAATTATAATCAAACTTAGTCTCAATGGTCTTTAATTGGTACCTTTCTAAACTGTTATCCGCCAGTACTGTACCGGAGTCTTCATCCAAGATGGCTGCCAGCAGGGAACATATTATAGGAAACATATTCAAAGACCTTCTTCTCAGAAATTTCTCATCCAATTATAACAAAACTTAGTCACAATGGTCCTTAGATGGTCCCTGGCCAGGTTAGTACCTCATTCAAGATGACGGCCAGCTGTTAACTTAGTTTCACATTGGACCTTATGGGAGACACCTTCAAGTATCTTCTTCTTGGAAACCATTATTCCAATTATAAGCAAACTTAGTCACAATGGTCCTCAGATGGTCCATTATAAAAAATGTATCCAGTAGGTCCGGATCTCATTCAACATGGCTGCCAGCAGGAACCATAATTTTAACATTGGACTTTAAGGGAAAACACATTTGAAGATCTTCTCAGAAAATACAAGACCAATTACAACACAACTTAGTCACATGTCCTTAGATGGTCCCTTCTTAAAAAGTGTACAGCAGTGCTGTACCTCATCCAAGATGGCCCTCAGTCAGGCTCAGTGAGAACATAGTTTGACATTTGACCTTATGTGGGGTCTTCTTCTCAGAAACTACTAGTTCAATTATTGCAAAACTTAGTCATAATTGTTCTCAGATAGTCACTTCCAAAAAATTTGTAACCAAACTTAGTCACAATTGTCCTCAGATAGTTGTTTAAAAAAGATATCTGGCAGGTCCATAACCCATCCATGATGGCCACTATTGGGAAACATAGTTTAACATTGGACCCTTTGTGAATATTTTACCTAGATCTTCTTTCCAGAAATTAACCTAACTTAGTCACAATGGTTGGTAGATGGTCCCTTCGAAAAAACATGGTTTAACATTGGAATTCATAATTCTATGTCAGCCATGGTCCAGATGAGTGATATAGGCTCTTGAGAGCCTCTTGTAAACAGCTATAATGTTGACACCTGATGTGAATTCTATGTGTGTTGTAGTACTGGACCTTTTATTTCTACTTGGTGTTCCTGTAAGTATGCTAATATTGCTTTCTTGTAATTTGAATATTTGAAATTCTGCAAAACCTTTTCTTGTGTACATATATTTAAATAGACTTTAAGAATTGTCAAATTTAAAAGTTCAAGGGGTGTTCAAAATATTTTGAGTCCATGAAACATAAATTTGCATATACATGTAGGTGAATTGTTAAAATAGCAATGCAAAACTTGAATTAGCAAAAGCTTTGAGCTTTGATTGTTTCAGTAGAAGTTTGTTATCATTTGGCATTATAAAGGGATGTTGCCATTTTCCCCATGTTGAATCTTACTTCGTATCTAAACTTGAAAACAGTTGAGGATATTTTGGTCATGGCTTTTGGACATTAAATGAAAAAATCTTATTTTGATTTTTTATGCCTCCATGACAAAAAGTCGTGGGGCATATTGTTTTACCCTTGTCTGTCTGTCTGTCAGTCCGTCTGTTTGTCTGGCCGTCTGTTTGTTCATCTGTCCGTCCTTACGAATAAAAAACACATGTTTTGATGTTTTTCAGACACATTACAACCAAATGCCAACTACTTCAAAGGAATCTTAACTTACAATAAGTAGATGCACACACACACACATTTTTTGGAATATTCAAAATGGCTATCATTGCCATGGTAACTGAAAAAAGGCAGGAAAATTCAAAGTGCCTTAAATTGGATGAAACTGTACAGAAAGGTTGTCCAGCACTCATAGAAATGATTTTTGGTCTCAGAATTTTAAATGTCTGTCGTTGCCATGGAAACTGGAAAAAGGCAGGAAAATTCAGAGTGTCTCAAAATGGATGAAACTTTACAGAAAGGTTGCCTGGCATTCATAGAAATGATTTTTAGGCTCAGAATTTCACTTGAATATTTTGTGGAAAAAAGGGTGAGTTATATAATCGTGTCCATATTTGTACTGTGTCAATACCTGTATGTGTCCACACACACTTAAATTTGCACTTGCCATATTGATTCAGGGTTCAGTTAGCGGGGGCATAATTGGTTGCCATTCGCCGACAGCTCTAGTTTTTCTCTATTTATTTTTTTGTGTTTGATTTTTGTAAGAATGATGATGAAAACTGGATCATCAACCAATTAACATTTATTTTATACAGTCTCAGATTCTAACAGATGCCATACTTGACACTACCATGGTAACAGGCTCCAGTAAAGGACTACAACATTCCCTTGGTGACCTTATCTTCTCCACCTTCAAATCTACAATATGTACACATATAGCTAAAGAAGGTGCTCAATTTTCTCCGATGCTAGCACAAAAAGCACAATCAAACAGCCGCAGAGTCAGCAGCGTATTTGTCAGTTTGTTAGACCATGTGACCAGAGATAAACAGTTACGTAAAAGGTTGGTACAGTTTTAATTTTACATGGAATATATTGCATCATGCAAAACTTAACATCTTTGTGCATATTTGTGAAACAGAGTATATTATGTATTTTGCAAATTTATTAGATTCATAGATATGATTAAGACATGAAAATTATGAATATGGAAAAATATTAATAGTGAAGATTGATGCATAAAACCTCTGGTCCTGTAGGACATATTTTATGTCCAGACTTTCAATGCTGAAATTTTTGCGGTCAGAGTAGATGTAACATTACATCACTGATGAAATAAATGTGATGTTTCCAGGTTACATTTCAATGCAGCAATACTGACATAATTTGATCAGATTACAAGGGAAGAGGTAGATTTTCCCTTAAAAATGAAGAAAATGTAAATGCGCCATTTCCCTTTCTTTTAAAAAAAATACAGACAAATATCTCACATACTGAAATGACAGATTGCATAATAACCTGCAAATTACACATGTGAAAAATTCGCGGCAGTTTTATTTTCGCGATTTTTGCGTTTGGAATGGAAGCGCGAAAATAAAATGGCGGGAATATACTTGTCTTTTATTGACGTCAATGGTCAACAGCTAGCCAGCACGAATTCAAAACTGTGTGGACTAAAATCCTGCCAATTTACCGCAAAATAAAGACGGCGCGAAAACTTTCCGGTTTACAGTACAATTTTAAAATGTTTGATGATTTGTTCAGTGCAACACTTTTTATATCCCACCACACATAGTGTTGAGGTCCATCTGTAAGTTACTTAACTCAAAACTCAAGTCAAGTTTGATTCTCGGGTCAAAGGTCCAAGGGATTCTGGACCTATGCCCCTTCAAACTTTGATTTTTTTGTGAAGTGTGGTGGAGTATCATGTAATGCACCATTACTATCTTATGATTTGAGCACAACAATAAAAATCTACTTGTGACTGCACATATATTTCAAAGTAAAGTTGAACTTCAGGGCGCAAACCTCCAAAGGACAGATAGAAACTTTTCAAGCTAGAGGAATGTTCAGACTATCAAAGTCAAACTATGTTTAAACAAAGACTCAGCAAAAAGGGTTCAAGAAATCCATGGTTTTCAAGCTTTTGAATTTTTGAACTATCACAGTTCAACTGTTTCGAAATGAGATAAATATCTTCTTCTTTACATACTTTATATCAATGATTTTTCTCTTCCCAGTGAGAGTAGTAACATTGTAAACTCAGTACTAGAACAATGGAACAAATTTTCTGGATGGTGGGATAAGAAGAGTTCCTCAGATCTACAGAGTATGGCTTTACTGATGTTATCTAAACTTATACTGATTGACAGCAAAGTAAGTGATCCTTGATAAAATGCTTTTGGATTGGGTTTAATTGGTGGGAAAAGTTATCTGAAATTTTTCTTTGAGAGAATTCAAAATCTATATTGCGTTCAGAGGTACATATTAGTGTGCATCGAATACATATCGAAAATGTTCTTGATGTGCATTCTCTGCATATTACATGTCAACGCATCGTAACTGATACGTTTTGAGCAAAGCAGTTACTGATACGCATTAGTTGAATATTCATTGAATGACAATGTTAAAAAAAGCGTTTGTCTGATATAAGATTGATAAAAATGGCTGATCTTGACAGAAAAGGTGATGACTGGATACAAAAACCCAAAAGTTTCTGAATCCCTAGAGCTTCTGGGAGCCTTGAGCTGCCCATGACCCCCGATCGTGAGAGGACCCCGCTTAGTGTGGTGAATACTCCTATATTTCATCAGATTGGGTTGGCATCTCTGTAGATGTAAGATATTTAAATTCAAACCATAGATAGAAATTGAATCAAACTCAGATCATGAGACAGTTGAAATAATTTGTAATTTTGACAGTGATTTTGTTTTATTCTATAATATTTTATGAAAGGATACGGAGTAAATGAACATGAGACCATAACACATATTTTAATTCCAACTGCAGTAATTTTAATGAGCTGTATGGCCATTTCGAAAATTTATTCCTCATCAGCATACATTTAAATGTTCAAAAACATATCCTCTGATCAAGAAATTAACTTTTTACAGCCTGTACATTTCATTTAATTTTTACAGAAGTTTATATTGTACATTACAGGTAGCATCAACACCGTCACATCCAGCCTTTGAACAAGTATTTATGATGTATCAGACACTACTTACTGATAATCGGACAAATCTGGACTTCAAGGTGATATATTTGTCATATTTAGATAAAAGAACATTTAATTACAAATGTCAGCTTCTAACAAAGTAAAGTAACCATAAAAATGTTTGTAAGTAACTATATTATATATTGCACAGTCTGTTAAGTGACCTAATATGGTATATAGACAGTCAGAAAATTATATAGTCAATTTTTAATATTCAATTTACAGACTGTGTATATACCATATTAGGCCATTTACATACTATACATATGTTTATATCCTACAAATAATCTTTTGAACGTATAAAAATTTGTGAAAACCATAAAAAATGTATCCTTGTTTAAATAGTAGTGTCATGTGATGGCTGCCACTGACTGCATATTTTTTCAGTCACCCCATATAGAATATATGCAGTCAGCATGTGAAGTCTTTTGACCAATCAATGTTTCAGAAATTTACTTGAGGTAGTATATTTCTATCTAAATAAAGATCAATTACACATGTTTCATTTGAAGCAACAGTGCAAACTTCATAGTTGTTGCTTACAATACAGATGTATCAGGCTATATTGATTGATAGGTGAACCAACTAAAATGACAACATAAATGACAACATAACTATGTAAAAAATTATTACAGACAAATTACAAATAATCATTTAAGCATAATGAACAGAAATCAGTAACCATATTTGTCAGTCTATGTTTGAGCTTTTTTCCATTGAAATGATAATTTTACCATTTAGAAAGTGATATGTTGTGCACATAGACTTTTAGGAATGAACAGTACTTTTTGAAACATCAGCTTACATTGTATGTTCTGCTTAATATCCTTACATATACATGTATATCTTTTTTTAGTGCAGAGTTCTGGAGTTGCTGCCATTTTTTGCACTCCTTCCAAATCCTCATGAAAAGAAACTGAAGTAAGTTTAAAATTGTGATAAAATGAAGTCATTATAGGTTCCTTAACCATTTCATATCTTTATAGATATGCACACACACCCCATTACTAATGTAGTGATTTGATGAAACTAGACATAAAGCCATGTAAGGCTGTTAAACTTTGTGTGAAGTAAATTTTAAGTCAGTGTTTCAGTAGTTTGCATCGTCTAAAAATAAAACTTCCTGAACTTATAAAATTTTATTGACTGTCACTGTAAAAGATACATGAACATGATATACAATACTGAAAAATAGCAGCACACATACATGTACATAAGAAATAAAGGACATTTTGTTTTTGATACGGGCTTTATCACTGCCAGTATCAAGTGAGCCTGTAAGGGTGGGCTGGATCTGTTTATGCTTTGATACAGTCAGTATCAAAAACAAAATGTCATATATTTCTTTTATCAGTAATTCAAAAATGATAAATAAAACTCTACAATTAATTGAAATCAGCTGAAATTTCTTTTTTAGCATGGTTGCTTTTTTAGCATGGTTGATTTATTGTGTATTGCAATAATTAATATGCATTCTTTATTCAATGTACGACGGGGATGAACACGACAGGTAGTACTAAAGCATAGTAACTTGCATGTCTTCAAAGTGACCAGATAATTTTACGATAATGTCCATGTTGGTAATACAGACATAATCAGTTTCTGTAGATCAAAGGAATTTCATATCCAATTGCCACCCTAGATAGTGTGTGACTCAGCGGTTTTTCTCCCTGAGATATTAAGGTCGACCGAGAGCTTGCTCGGCGGTGACCTTAATTTCGAAGGGAAAGAAACCGCTGGGTCACACACTATCTAGGATGGTAACTGTTATATTATATCGAATTTTCTTGTTCACCCTTTGACCTTCCTAAGCGGCCCAATGCTAATCGGTTGACCCATCGAAATCTCAAATGTCATGTGACATGATTTCAACAAATCAGATTATAGTTATTTAAATGAGTATATAATATTACAAATTACCCATAAATGTACATCCGATTGCATATTAACACTCATTACTTGTAGATCCAGTATTGATAGACTTATAGCAGATAATTTTCCACTGAAAAGTTCAGAATTTGAAAAAGAGAGTCCTCAGTTCCAGACCTACACATCTGCATTAGATAGGGTTTGTATCTCTCTGTAATACAGTGAACAATTAAGATTTTATATTCATTCTCATCCAGTCCTATCAGAAAGAAATTAATGGTATATAACTTCTCTATTCAAAATTCCATCAGGAAAATAGTAATGTTAATGCAGTAATAAATGACTAGAACATTTTAAAAATGTTGTTTGTATGAAAGATTTAATTTAGAAGAAGAAGAAGAAATTGTATGTTAAAATATATTATGATTTATTCAAATGAATAAGTGTTCATAAAATAATGTTTCCAAAAACCATATTTATGCATTGTATCCCAGAACTGCATCTGTTCCTTATTATGCCCAGTTTAGCAGGCGGTATATAGTGATCATTGTGTCTGTTCGTTCGTACATTTGTTCATTTGTCCGTCCATCAGTTCATTTGTCCATCCGCAGTAGGGGTACACACTTTATGGTGACAACTCCTCCTAGACCACTCAGTGGAATTCAATGAAACTTTCACAGAATGTTCAGTTCATATTGTCATTGTGCACCATCTATTTAAAAACTTGATATGATTTCATTTTTTATTTATCTGGATATTTTATATCTTGAATCAAATGGGGGAGCGGGGGTATTTATTTTAGTGAGCTTTGCTCACATTTTTCTAGCTGTTGAAATGAACCTTTTCTCATTTAACAGATACTAAGTGCATTAGAACTGTCAGGAAGCATGATGCTGTTAGAAGTTTTGATCAGTATTTTCTGTAGAGAGAAGAACCATGCATATGAAGACAAGATCATTGCTTCACTGAATAAGTTTATTAAAAGGTAAGAGTGGGCTTTTAAAATTACATTTAAAAACCAGCTTTTGGGGGGAGGGGGTGCTAATGTATTTTCAGATGTTCTGGCATGAATGAGAGTTATTACCTGCTTTTGTTCTAGTCTTCTATTTGACTGTATAAATACATGTATAGGTATGACAGAAGAGAGGATAAAAAATCATCTATTTTAATCATTCTAGTGTATCTTTAATGCATTTCAAAAATGCAACCTGAGCTACACTATGTGATTTTATATAAAATATTACTCAATCACGGAAAAAAATACAGAAATTTCTTTGTTGCAGTTATCACTCCCATTATAATGAGTAATATTTGATTTTATAAGGTTACAAGGAGAGAAACAACAAACAGCTCTAAGTGTACCCTATAAGATTTTCTGTGAAGAGGGACGATATCCAGCAGAAATCAGGAGAGCCACCGTGGACAAGGTTCTGGTTTCCATGTTACGACTTGTACAGATACCCACACTTAGCCAGTTCTTCTTGTCTAATATGGAAAATCTCAGGAATATTGTGGAAGCTAAACCAAAGGTAACTACATCTTATCATTGGGGAAACTACATCTACATGTATCATAATCTTATTAACATTTAGTCATACCATTACACACAATGTATGGGGTATGGGTATTACTGTCCTCCTGTCAAGCAATCTACCTGTATATATCTCTTTGTCAGATTGTACCACAGTACCCCAGCAAAGCTATTGTTCAAACTGGCCTCACATTTGAAGTAGAGGCCTCTTTTTCTGCATGAGTGAACACATTGTTTTGAAAATCTTAGGTCCCAATTTGTTGTCCCTTCAAAAATTCTGTCACATGTGTGACAGAACTAGCAACCCTTGTTTTGCTACTTTAGAGATGGTACTAACTACTCCACATCTGCTGGGTAAACTTTTGGATTAATAGACATATTTATTTTTACAACTCAGATTTTGGAAGAAAATATCAAAACTTGTATACCTCCTTAGAAGTTGCCAATCATGTCATTTAACCAAACGTTTTTTTTTTTCTCTAACCCCTAACTATCATCACCGCCATTACATACCTACTACATTACAAAGCGAACTTGCTAACCATTACACTACCAAGTCATTTAGACTTCAGTGTTTATTAATGTACTTATGGTTAATGAAAACTAATCAAAGAATTTTAAAAAAGTAGTATAAGATATGATTAAAATAGTTTTTGTTGTGGTACAAGTTAGATACCCTACATTTCAAACAAAAGAAGTGGTAGTATTGAATCTGGAAGACATCTTTTTCCACACTCATGCTTAGGTAAAAGCCTTTGGGGCTAACGCCCCCTCTGCCTTCACCTGTATACTTGTGTGGAGAGAAGAAACCTCCCAGATTCAATACCGACATTTGTTTGAAATGTAAGGTATCTTATACTTAACTCCTGCTTAATATTTCTGTGAAATCAGGTATGAATTTCTTACACTTTAAGGATGGGAAACTTGCAAGAAATCAGATTAAATCAAAATCTCTGGTAATCAGAGATGCTGTACTAAGTTTCCATCTTCCTCTGAAACCACAAATTCGATAGGAACCCAACTTGATTACAATTGTCCTTGGCTGGTCCCCTTTAAAGTTTGTGATTTTTATGTTTGATGGTATAAAATGGCGGCAACCATGAAGGTTGTGTGAGACACGTCTCTTAGGAAAAACGCCAGATAAATGACTTTATGTGTTGTATACGATGGTTTTATCAGTGTGTTGATGAATCAAAATATTCATTTTTTGGATTAGATACTTCCAAAGTAAATTTAGATGTGAATTTATTCCAAAAACCGGTCTATAAGGTATTGTTTATTGAATAGAATACATGTAAACAAACAAGTGAACACTATTGAACTCTGATTTATCGAGTCATACTTTGTATTTACAAACTACGATACAAGAAATTTAATTAATTTTTAAGCAATTTAAATATGTCTAAAATATGTCTAAAAGCAAAACACCGCTAAAATTAAAAGATTCTAAACGGAAATTTGATGAAATTGTTAGTCCGCAAGTTTCTGAAATGACTTCAAACACCCAATTGAATTTGACTGAGGGTGCACCAACATGCATAACAGACATAAAAGGAAATGAAATTAATATCAGTAAATTAATTGAAGACCCTGTTCGCAGCCCTGCTCTTCCCGAAATACTTGCACCAAGTGCCATTCAAGCTATTCGTCCACTGGTAGATGAAATCATTCATTCGTATTTGAAACCTATACGAGAGTCAGTTAATACACAACAGAGTGATATATTGCAATTGAAATTAGAAAACAAAATGCTAGAAAGTGAGATTTCTGTATTGAAAACTGACATTGAACAGCAGAGAATAGAAATGAAACTGTTGAGAAAATGTCTTATCAAAATGAAATGTCTGATGTTTATTCTGAATTGGAGGGTCTGGAACAGTATGGAAGACGTAATTCCCTACGATTTCACAACGCGCCGATGGAAAAAACGGATCTACCCCTCACTGACGAAAAAATTATTGATATTTGTAAAGATGACCTTGGTGTTAATTTGTGTGCTGACGATATCCAAAGATCCCATATAATTGGAAAGATAAATCGCGAAGCGCGTTGTCAAATCATATGCCGTTTTAGAAACTGGAAGGTAAAAAACCAGGTGTTTATGGCGAAACGGAAACTTCCAAAGTATTTTTTACAGAGGACATTACAAGATATCGGAAATCAATTATTAAGGAACTTGTAAACGCCAAACGTCATGGGTCAGTCCACTCCTTTTGGACCAATGATGGTCGGATCTTTTTCAAATTAACAGACAGAGATGACAAAATATTGGTTAAATCAATCGAAGACCTTTCCTTTTACATACCGAAATGAAACTGATTTTTTAACAATAAACATATTTGAAATTGTATGTACTGGCTTACTTCCGATGTTGTAGTGACTTGTTGATATTAATTCATATTTTCTATCTTGTCGTTTTTTCTTTTTTAGTATTTTCCAACATTTTTTTTTCCATAACGTTTGATTTTTCTTGATCATGTTGTGTATCTCGCATTGGTGATGTATATTTCACGCTCGTTGATTCAGAGTATCCCAACACTTTTTTCTCTTATGTTTATGTGATCACATGTTTTTGTTTACATTCACTGATTTCTACTCAATACATACGATAGTAAACGTAACCTTATAAGATATTAGTTGTATTGTTTATACAAATACAAACTCGTTTTGCCCAAATATAGTAATACACATGCGCTCTGATCACCTTCAGCAATTTTTCGGTCAGACCAATGACTTTATTTAGATTGCTCTCCTTGTAAGGTTTTTGTTTACATAGACCTTTATTTTTTAGGATTATAAATAAAGACATAACTGATATTTGCTGAGAAATTTTTTATCTGGTCTTTTTCATAATTCGTATTTAGACTAACTATGACTGTGTTAGCACTTTTGTATGTCCTTACCTTTACTTTTTGTTTAGATTTATGTTTATTTTTTTCTTTTTGTTACCTGCACAGAAAACCGCCTATTATCTGTTTACTTGTAACTGTACGATCGTGGTGTTGTATTCCTTATAAACATATTTATTTATTAGAAAATGGGTAATATTGTATCGCATAGAATAGCGATTGGACTCTTTTACGCTAAGACCCATACTGTGGAAGTACTTTTATTCGTGGACATCAATTTTCGTGGTTTTGATAAATATCACCATTTCGTGGGCACTTAAATTCGTGGTTTTTGAATTTTATGCATTTAACTCCATGCAAAAAAGACATTTCGTTAGGAACTTAATTTCGTGGTTTTAGCGAACCACGAAATCCACGAAAATTGAAACCCCACGAACAATAGTACTTTCACAGTATCTGCTGCATTTGTAAAGCAAAGGTATTTATGTCAATTCCAGATTTTGTACCATACATGAATTTGTCGATTTCGCTTAAATCTACAATTGTTACTGTTATGTTGTGTGCTTTACAATCACATTTAAATAATATTAATTTTATGTTTCTGTTAGCTTTGTTATTATATTTTTGTGGTGATGTAGAAACGAATCCTGGTCCTTTAGAGAGCCACTCAATTGATGATTTATCAAAATTTCATATTAATATTAGAAGTCTTAGAAACAAGCTTCATGTATTAGAAAATATAGCCTCTGACTATCATATTTTATGTGTAACTGAAACCCATCTTGATAATAATATTTATACAGATGATATATGTATAGAAGGGTTTATATTGGTATATATTTCAAATTTGTTATGTGCGAATCGAAAGTACGAACTAGAATTTGTGGGTGGTGAAAATATTTGGATTGAAATCGTAATGCCGAATTTCAGTTTAAATCTTTGCACTACTTATAGACCTGAAGCGTGTACGGTCCCGTATTGGTCAAATCTAAAGTCTTCAATAGAAAAAGCACTCGATCATTCTCCTTTTTTATGTGTCAATGGTGATTTGAACCTCGATTTGTTAACCGTTCGAAACCATGTTTTAAACGATATTATGTTGATTTATAACCTCTCAAATGTTATCACAGAACCGACCCGAGTCTGTGAAACGCGATCGAGTTTACTTGACGTAATTTTGGATAAGTGATTCGTGCGTTTGTTCTGAATCTTCTGTAATTAGTATCGGCCATGAAGTGAGTGATCACCACGCGGTTTTGGCTTATATTGAAATTCCAGTAAGATTATCAAAATCATATACCCGTGCAGTATGGGATTACAAGCACGCGGATTTTAATCAGTTAAATCAATTGATTTCCCAGTTCGAATGGGACATATTTTTTCAAAATTGTACAGATATTGACATGGCTTGTGAATTTTTTGTGTCAAAATATTTAGAACTTGCTAAACTTTGTGTCCCATCTAGAATTGTAACCATTCGTTTAAATGACAAAGCATGGTTCAATTCCGACATTAGAAGGGAAATCCGTCGTCGAGACCGTTTGCATAAAATTATGAGACGTACTCGTAACAATTTGGATGTATTAAATTTTAAACCCCAGAGAAATAAGGTGAAAAACATGAAAAAATATGCACAAAGCATACTGGCATTTGATGAAAAAACTTATTTCTGGTAATGCGTCTTCTGTAATCCCACCTTTGTTTGATACCGAAAATAATACAATACAGTATAACGATTTTGATAAGGATGAACTTTTAAATAATTATTTTTGTTCTATAGCAAATCTTAAAGATATAGATATTTCTCCGCCGCATTTTCACCAGAGAACAGAAGCGGAATTGTCAAACATTAATATTTTTACACAAGAAGTTTTAGATATTTTAAAAATTCTCAAGCTTGGTAAAGCTTCTGGTCTTGACTTGATGGAGTTAGTCATCATTTACTTAAGTATACTGCCGAAACCATATGTACACCTCTAAAAAAGTTATTTAATTTATCCTTATCTTTTGGGACTTTTCCTGAGCAGTGGAAAACGGCACTTGTTTTGCCATTATTTAAAAATGGTGAGAAACAATTGCCGTCTAACTATAGACCAATAGCACTTCTTTCAACTGTTGGAAAAGTCTTTGAAAGAGTTATATTTAAGCATATATTTAACTACTTTGTAGATAATAACTTGTTTTTTGAATTTCAATCAGGTTTCATACCTGGTCGTTCCACAGTTCACCAGCTAGTTGAGATTTACCATAAAATTTGTCTTGCTTTAGAGGACAAGAAACACATATGTTTAGTATTCTTTGATATATCGGAGGCTTTTGACCGTGTTTGGTTAAAGGGTCTTGTATGTAAGCTAAAAGCATACGGTATACGAGGTCAACTCTTAAATTGGCCGACTAGTTATGTAACTAATAGAAAACAATTAGTTGCAATTAAAAATACCGTCTTGTCTCGATTTATTCGACGGCCAAAATTTTCGACACTTTTCATTTTTTCAGAAAAGTTAAAATTTTGATATCTTCAATTTTTCGACCATCTTCAAAAATCGTCTGATGAAAAAAATCAAAGTTGATTGATTTGAAAGGAAATTACAATAATTATTTCAACAACACTGTTCAGGATGTACAAACATCGTTTTCTTTGTTAATATTATCAGTTTGTTATCTTATATATTCAATAAAATATTTTTCACATGTTTTATTTGAAAAAGATCGTTCCAGACATGAATGGTTTGTTTACTTCCTTGTTCAAAGGGAGATAAATGAAGGTCACTTCCTGTATTTAAAAAAGAAATAAATAAGGAATTTCAAATCATTTGCTTAATGAATAATCTGAAATTATTAAATAAAATTTGTATAAAAATAGGATTTTTAATTTTCCATTGTTATAAAGTACATTAAAAGTGACTGAATGGTCAGTGTCAGGTGATAGTCACGTGATTGGCGGCCATTTAAGGTATTACCCACGCTTGGCACTTGAATAAAGTGTCACCTTTAATTATATTTCAGGGCCTCAGTTAGGAGTGGATATGGGATAGATGATATTACAATAAAACAATATGACAAGCTGTTGTCAAAACAAGTGTCCCAAGCCCAAGTTAAGTTGTCAATTAAATAAATTGCTATCAAAGTGAATTCATGTCTTCAAAGATGTATATTTTATCTAAATATAAGTCCTTGATGTCTTCTATTACTATACTTGCTTTTTTAAAATTAATAATCAACTCCACTTCTGTTTTCTTTGCAATTTTTATTGATTTCCCCGTATTGTACCCCTGTAAACACATTTTTGTTAAAAATAGATACCGGAAATCATTGTTTGTTCTGGTTCGATACACAACAAAGTGATGACCTTTTTATGACAGCTTGTGTGTACAAATTACTATGACATCTTAGTAAAAGCTAATTGCATTGTGATTAAATGGGTTTTATTAAAATTATCTGATCATAATAATGGCAATACACGAGTCTAATGAGAGAAAATCAGACCACCTTGATCACGTGCTTCAGTCCAGGTAAAATGTAAACAACGTGTTGTTGAATAAGTTTTAATTAATAATAAAACAATAATAAGTCTGAATAGCTTTATTTAAATAATAAAAACAACACAAATACTGCATAGTTTTATTAAAAAGATATAACACTAACAGGCATTCATAATTAGGTAACTGTTACCGGCAAACATTGGGACTGATGACATAAGTGCCGATCGCCGATTTCTTTTGAAATCTGCCCTGAAAATATAAAAAAATCATATTTTTCGACGTTTTTTCAAAATCCCCAAAAAGTGGTGAATCTGAGTGTCGAAAAATTCAAGTAATTACGGTACACACTCTTCTATTGGCTATCTCAAAGCAGGTGTGCCTCAGGGATCTGTTTTGGGTCCGCTATTATTTTAATATATATAAATGATATAGCTGATAATTTAGATCATTGACTAGACTTTTTGCAGATGACACTTCGATGTCGTATACATCTGAATCTACTGAAGCCATTGAAAATACTTTAAATCGTGACTTGAGTAGAGTAAGCTCTTGGGCCAGTGATTGGTTGGTAAAGTTCAACTCTAGTAAAACTAAAGTATTATTTATATCTAATAGTTTATCAAGTGATGATATCCACATATTATTCCAAGATGTTATTGTAGATCCATGTTTAGAACATAAACACCTTGGCATTACATTAAATAATGATGGTAAATGGACAAGTCACATTGAGAATATTTGTTCTAGTGTATCAAAAAAGTTATCTATTTTACGTAAACTTAAATATATACTTGATCGAAACTCTCTCAGTAAGATATATATTACATTTATAAGGCCTGTTATGGAGTACGGGTGCGAACTGTGGAACGGCTGTGGAATGGAGCTAGCGGATAAGCTTGAAAAATTGCAGCTCGAAGCTGCTAGAGTCGTAACAGGATTGCCGTCGTATGCAAGTCATCAATCTCTATATATCGAGACAGGCTGGGAAAAGCTTATCGACTGTAGAAATCGTAGTTGTTTGAATCTGTTTTATCGAATTAAAAATGATTTTGCGCCTTCTTATCTAAAAGATTTGTTACCCCCTCAGGTTTCTGAAATGTCAGAGTATCCCCTTAGAAACAGTAAAAATTTTGTAATTCCACGTTATAAATTATCTCTGACAAATTTATCATTTTTATATTCCACATTACGAACTTGGATCACATCAGGAACAGTTCAACATATAGAGAATTTAAACAAGTTCTGAAAGTTAAACACATTGAAAACCATTCGTGGTATTCCTGTGGTGATAGGAAACTAAATGATATTCACACCAAACTTCGTTATGACAATAGTTGTTTAAATTATGACTTGTACAGATTCAATCTGACGAATAACCCGGGGTGTACATGCGGTTTCCCATTCGAAAATTGTTTCCATTTTTTCATGGAATGTCCCCTTTATACACAAATTAGAAGAAATCTATTTTTTGTTCTTTCTATATATGGTAATATTGAATTGAATATGATTTTATACGATAATGGTGATCTTACTGTAAATCAAAATAAAGATATATTTAATGCAGTACAGGTCTTCATAAAAAATAGTGAAAGGTTTGGTTGAATTGTGCAGGTCATTTTTCTGTTTTTTCCCATATTTTTTTTTTATATATACTTTTTATTGTTGTTCCTTTTCATTTCTTCTTTTGATTTTCTTTAATGACTTTGTTATTTTTTACATGTGATGTATTGTACATATTTAATTGTCTTTATTTTTTTACATTGTAGTATTTCAATGTGTTTATTTATTGTACAATATAATCATTGGTTGCTGTCATGTATTCTATATGTTGTAAATTGTAGGGAGTGGGCTTTAATAATGTTGTAATAACTTGTGCCCAATCCCTTTGCAAATATTTTGTGCAAATAAAATATGTTTAATTCATCAAAATCTTATTTTAAATCATGGTTATTCATAAGACTGAAATTCGTTAAATTCTCTGTAATTAAACAACACTGCAACTAACCAGACATAACCATTTTTATTACTGTAAAATTTGTGATTTTCATGTGATTTAAATTTTGTTATTTTGATTCCTAAACCTATTCATGAGATTTTATTTTCGCAGTTCTCAATTTCGTTTTGTTACATTTGTTAGAAAAACAAATTTATGCAAAGGGAATTTTTTTATATGTGCAAATTACGAAATTCCTGTTATCTTCCCTTTATTAATGTAGTTTAGTGGACAAATATATGATCAAAAGCTGATTGCATATACAATGTAGACTTAGTGACATTTTGTAATTGTGTTCACATCTCATGCAAGGAAATATAAAGGCAAAATTGAGCCAAAAGTGCATACACTACATGGTAGAACAACATTTCAAACAACTATTATTGCTTTAAGTTGAATATATACAATATTATTTACAGAGTAAAGATATGGCAGGATGGTTGACATCAAGAATTTGCTGTTTTGAATTGTTTGAAGTCCTGTACTCACGGATGTCAAAAGATCAAATCTTCAATAAAACGTCAGAAGTGAACAGAAAATTCTGTTCTGTGAAGGATATCAAAGCAGAAACAGGGAAAGAAATGACACAAGTCATAATGAAGTAAGACTATAGTCCTTTACTAACTTATATACACGTATGTGTAGTTGTAGAAACTCAGAAAAAAAATGAAACAAGACATAGGGTATTATGATGATTTTACAGTGGAACATGTCTTATCTTTTACCATGTGTAACTACAAAAATGTGTTTGATTAAACATGATGTCAGAATACAGGAGTTTGTAAAACATTTAAAAGCTGTTTCTGGGCCCAATACATGGATGCATAGCCCAATCTGGGATTTGAAGTTAGGGAGTGCAATAGGTGATTTGCCAATTACATGTACCGACTTTGTTTCCATTCTTTAAAATTTTCACTCAATCAACAGCAAGTGACACCGGACAAGTTGACACATTTACAGAAGAAACCCTTATAGATTAGCATTCTGGCATATGAAATAGATTGAGATATAAAGCAAAGCAATTAGACATATGAAAGGTCACATTATTTTGATAAAGTTCACTAAAATTAAAGTTTGCAAACCGTACAGGTAAAGAGAAAATAATTTTTCATTTTTTTTAGTTTACATTGGAAACCACTGGTGTTTGTACGGTCTAGAGTTACTTCCCTTTGGATAAGTGTGTAAAACGTGAGGCCAAATGTGGGAATTCCGCTTGAAATGGCAAATGGTCTATTTTAAAAAAAAAAATTGCTGATCATAACACAGATATTTGCCACAGTTCAATTTATCCTAAAAATTTATATATTTTTTTTCTAGTTTAGGGAGGATGCACTCCCTTCAGGCGGCCTCCTAAATTTGCACCTGAAATAATTATAAATGTCAAATTTTAGAGGATGTTGGAAAATTCCGATTACTGTATTCCAAAGACTAAGAAGGAACACTTTAAATCAAAGTGACCATAAACAATTAGCATATACCCATACTATCAAGGAAGCATTTGATGGTCATGGTAGAACATATATATGCACTAACATATAGCTGACTGAAAATTGGAAATGAAATTATGTATTGGACTTTTCTTAGACATCAATAAATAGACAAAGAATCATCTTTACATTTTGATGGTAACTTCATATGTTGTGTGTTTTCTAATGTTTTCATTTTGAAGAATTGTAGAAATGGACAACATTCAGAGAATATTTTATGTATTAAACTAGAACACATTAGAAAACCTTAATGTGATGTGTCATAGATGATATGTTTTTTATTCGTATAAAATGAAAAGTCAAAACTGATGATTAAAACTCTTCCTGCTATGTAAGAATTTTGTTTACATCAGGATTATAAAGCTACCAAATTCTTTTAATGAATTAGGGTGTTATATATTATCATTCAACTAAATCATCTTGGCATTGATATTATAATTAAATTTTGGGTTTAGAGCTGTATGAATTTGTATAAATAATTCAACATTAATTTTTGTGCTGTATAAAATTGTTAAGTATGAACTTTAATTTTTTGAGTTGTAAATTTTATGCATACTGTTTTTGTACATTCAGATGTGCTCATGAAGCAAAGAGCGAGGACATGACAGGGGAGGCAACTCTGTTAGATCTAAGACGTGAATATCACTGTGCAGCCTACAACCTGTTGATATCTGTTGTTTCATGTACACAGACAGAACCCAAATTTTATGCGGTATTTTTGTTTGGAGAAAATGAAGCAAAGGTTTGTTTTAGCATTTCATTTTAAAAGATTTACATCTTGATTAAAGTGTATTTTTGAATTGAAACTTAGATAAAGAAATGAAGTACCTTTAAGGTAGTTCGACACTAATACACGTCACATTCGATTGGCGCATTTGCGAAACACGAGTAGGATGCGGAATTGACTTGATTTTCAAACCGGAATATTCCTGTATTGGCCTATTCACTGTGATGTCATAATAGATTGACATACACTCTCCCGCGAATTAGCTCCCTTTTCCCGTAAATATTGTCTATTTTGTAAACTATATAAAATATCACTCTTAATCGAACGGTGACATATAGATTTTTTCAGCGTAACAGATAGCTTAAGTGTATATCTCTGAAATGTCAAATACAGTCAAACCTGTCTCATGTGACCTTCGAAGGGAACCTCAAAATAGGGTCATATAAGACAGGTGGTCTTTTAATACAGGTTTTATTTATAAAGAAAGAACTATGAAGGGATATTAAATCATGGTCATATAAGACAGGTTTTTGCTTAATGGAGGTGGTCGCTAAGGCAGGTTTGACTGTAATAAAAAAATCTATCTGATATTTATTTTATATGCAAGATAAACAATAAGCATGTTATCACAGTTCCCTATATATTCTTTGTAAATATTGCTGAAAAATACTGAATTTGGCCTAATTTTCAAAGGCAGATAACAGGAAAAGACGATCAGTGACATATCATTTTTATTTTATTTTTTGAATATATAGGTTAAAACCCACACTATATCTTAAAAGAAAAAAATTCTGTCTGAAATTTTTATTAGGATCGAACTACCTTAAGGTATTCTTCCATAATTATCAGATGTGCATGTGTGTAGAAGACCCTAGTTTAGACATTCTACAAACATTTTCCTACCCTTGAAAATATCCAACCAGGATCATTAAAATAAGGAAGAATTGAATCATCTTACCTAGCAAAAACGTATAAACTTTGTATGTAAGAAAAAAGAAATATTCTGAAAGGTTATTTTGTATGTATTACTGAATTGTAAATGAATTAACACATATCTCATTGAATAACATTTACACTATTTTTGCAATATGCTTGTTTTAAGGTGCTGTCATATCACCATCGTGCTTCCTTCGTTTGATTTTCGATATAAAAAGAAAAAAATTATAATTCATTATTACAGAGACAGTTTTTATTTGACAACATTGTGGACAAAGAAAAAGAATATAACTTTCCTGTTGAAGTAAAGGTAAGTTGATAAAATAAAGAAAAATATAAAACCTAGAGAGTACAAAGGAAAAGATGGTTGAGGAAGGGGATCTTAGTCTACAAAGTCACAAAAGTAAATTGCCAAGGCAGTAAAAACTTGCCATTCAATCCTGAACAACCTGCAAAAACTCCTTTCAGACAGTGAGACCTAGCTAATAGGGCCTGTAAGTCTCGTAAAATTTTGGAACTTCCGAGATCAAAAATTGTACCCGGAAGTTACATTTTAAACACAGATATATGACGTTTCAATCAAAAATTTGAACGTCATAATGCTCAGACGTCATGTTTTGGCGGGAAGAGTGTTTGAATTGCCTGGTTATCGTTGATTTTCGTGAGTCACATGACTAGGCTTACAGACCCTATTAAAGTTAACTGACAAAGAAAGGATATGGAGTAAATGCACATGAGACAAAGTCTCTACAAACATTCCTAAAACTTGACAACAACTCATATTTTTATTCATATATTTAGAGAATATTTCTGTCTAAGTTACTTTAAGTTTTAAAAATTCCAGGCACATAAAGAATCGGATATCATGAAATCATCAACCAAATATATATGCATGTTATTTTTCATACATCATTTCTGTAAGAAACTCATTGAAAGTACAATTTAACATCAATTCTGGCTGTAAACTCTTAAAAAACAAAGCAGGTTCCTNACTTAGTTAATTTTCGAGATTTTTTGTCAATCGTTGAAACTTTTCGTAAGTTTTCTCAGTAACTGCTCATCACTGCAACTTGAAATTTTGTATGCAAGTTTAGAAGGATGTCCTATACCGCTAGTAGAGATTTCAAGATTGCTGAACATCTACTTCCTTTTTAACAACTTAGTTAATTTTCGAGATCTTTTGAGCAAATTTCAGATTTTTCAGTACACAGTGGAATTGTGCAATTATAATTTTTTTTGTTACAAATTATATCAGGTATCTTCTACTCCAATGGGGAGTGGGGGGTATCATTTTGTGGCCCTCCAGGCCACAGTACCTCTAGTTTTATTCATATATTTAGAGAATATTTCTGTCTAAGTTACTTTAAGTTTTAAAAATTCCAGGCACATACAGAATCCAATATCATGAAATCATCAACCAAATATATGTTATTTTTCATACATCGTTTCTGTAAGAAACTCATTGAAAGTACAATTTAACATCAATTCTGGCTGTAAACTCTTAAAAAACAAAGCAGGTTCCTCATTAAGTCATGCACAAGAAGGTGTTGTGTTCAAACTACTTTTGAAAGACAGATGTTTTCTTACACTTAGATATTGTCCTGTATTATAGGCACCATATGAAAGGAAGAAGAAGTTTGTATCTATCAGAAATGAAGTTAAGGAGAGGAGAGTAAGGGAGGGTGATGAAGAAGACATGGAGTACTCTTCTTCATTTAACCTTGCCTCCATGTACCTAGAGGATAGCAGTTTACACGCAGATCTAAATCAGTATGACTTCTCAGCATCAGGAGCCTCACAGGTATGCACTTTTTTAAATAGTGATCTAATTTGATTCCACTGTACAGCTTCAGGGTCTTCACTAGTATTTATCAAGCATGTTGGTTTTAAGGGAATACTGTGGAAGTTCTTTTATTCGTTGACATAAATTTTTGTGGTTTTCACAAATATTGCTATTTCGTGGGTTCTTAAATTTGTGGTTTCAAAATCTATGCATTAAAACTCTATGGAATAAATGCATTTCATTGGGAACTTAATTTCATGGTTTCAGTGAACCACGAAATCCATAAATATTGGAACCCCACAAACAATAGCACTTTCACAGTAGTTGAAATGCAGATCCTAACAAGCTTTAGAATCTAACTAGTGTGAAATACATACATACATTGTAAGTGTAATCCAGTCATCCTGATCATTCTTGTATTCTATAGCCTATCACAGAAGCAGCAACACATAAAGTGCTTTTTACCAGGGCTCACCAAACTGGGCAATTAGGGCGATTAAGTCGCCCTATTGTGCCTCAAGTCGCCTAAATTTTCCCCCAAAAGTGATTTCAAGTCGACTGAGCATTTTGACACTTCTAATTATAACCCTTTCTATTTCCAGTAACAAGGAAGTAAATTGATAAGATTTCTAATGCTTATTCCTGTGTTTGCAAAGTTCAAAGATTGTTTACATCATCTCATGGTTTTAAAATCAAGACTTATTGACTTTGTAGTATACATTTATTAAAAAAATTCATAGGAAATTGTCCTAAATATTTACGTTTCAACTACTGTTCAAACCGGAAGTGGTCTATAAAGAATGTCCACAAACGTAAAAAATCTATTTATATCCCTATAATATTTGGAGAACCATTCAAAAAAGAATGAAGCAGATTAGCAATTGTCTCTTGAGCAACTGAGTGATAAACTACCCATTTACTAAAGAGGATAAAAGAAAATTTATGTCATGTAAATCTAACCTAAATGCAGGAGCACCTCCAACCATAAGCTTTTTGGTAAAAGAAACATAAAAATGATAAGTACATAAAATCGTATTTTTTATATAAAATCTACATTGTAGATCTTGAAATATCAATAGTATTTTAATGATTAAAACTGATTTATTGCCATTGTTGAATAAGTGTGTATGTAAATCAAATATAAAAGTCTTGAAAATTCAGTTGCGGATACGTGCAAACAAGTCTCCCTGTCATGACCTGAAGTCTCCCTATTTCTACCCTCAGGGAGACTTCAAGTCTCCCTGTTCTTTTGAAGTGTGATGAGCCCTGTTATAAAATGCAGTAATTGAAAATATGTACCATATTTTTTGCAGTTTTTATCAGGCAAAGAAAGAAGTAAGAAGCCATCCTTAGTGAAGAAATCCAGTACTGAACCAGATGATTTAGAAGAGGTTGGTTATTCATGGTGTCCATTTCTACAGAAATGTTTTTATTCAACAATAATGTCCAGTTATAAAAAGAAAAATCAAAACACATTTATAGAATGTTATATTGATGCTCAGAAGTATAAATGATTTCAATTTTGGATAATAGAATTAACCTGAAATGATTATTATTATTATGACTAAAAGCCAGGTGGGTAAAATCTATTTGTTTGTTTAGTCTTTCAATATCGCCCAGCAAATTTTGACTTACATGTAGGCATATATGTTAGATTTAATCAATCATTTCTGTCACCAGTTCGGACTCAGGTTTTTAGCTCACCTGGCTATGCCAGGGTGAGCTTTTGCCATCACGGCGACTGTCGTCCATCCGTCGTAAACTTTTTATTCAAAATCTTCTCCTCTGAAACTGCCGGGCCAATGGGAATCAAACTTGGTCACAATAGTCCTTGGGTGGTCCCCTTTAAAAAATGTGTCCAACAAGTTTGCATGTCATCCAAGATGGCCGCCAGTGGGGATCTTTATTGAAAATTAGACCCTATATTCAAAGATCTTCTCCTCTGAAACTACTGGGCCAATTGGAACTAAACTTGGTCAAAATGGTCCTTAGGTGGCCCCTTCTAAAAAATGTGTCTGGCAAGTCCGTATCATATTCAAGATGGCCACCAGTAGGGAATGTGGTCTTAACATTGGACCCAATGGGGAAACATATTAAAAGATCTTCTCTTCTGAAATTACATGACCAATTTGAATCATACTTGGTCACAAAAGTCCTTACTTGGTCCCCTTTTTAAAATGTGTCCGACATGTCCGCATAGCATCCAAGATGGCAGCCAGCGGGGAACATAGTTTAGATTTTGACCGTATTGGGAAATGTTTTTAAAGATCTCATCTGAAACTACTTGGCCAATTGGAATCTTGGAATTCATTCATAGATCTTCTCAGAAAATACTAGGCCAATTAGAAACAAAGTGAGGCACAATGGTCCTTAGATGGTCTTTGAGAAAGTAGTAAATAGGTCTTCACCCCATAAAAAATAGCTGCCTATGGAGAACTTAGTTAAATTTTGGAATATATAACATCAATGTCTATAAACAAACTTGAAAATGAGACCCTTAAACATTGGGATTTTTTGGACTTAATAAAACTTTAACGGGAAAATATTCTTTAGCTTGACATGCAAAATACTGGGTAGAGTTATGTGAACTTGGACTGTTTTTGGTTTTGGAAACAAGTCTATCTCTTTTAGTAGTTATCACAGCTACATACATATTATAAGATGAGAGAAGATAACAACGTACTTACAACATGAAAATTCAGTGTTTTAGATGCATAAAATAGTTTCCCTTTAGAAAATTAATAGTGTTGATCTTATGATGAAGAACTACAAAAAAGGGACAGCCTCTACTATGTAAGTTAATATACATTTGCTCAATTTTTACAGGAGAAAGGTGTTGTAATTGAGGAAGATTATGTAGAGCTAGATATGGATGAACTGAACCAACATGAGTGTATGGCACCTAGTATTGCATTACTGAAACACATGCAACAGTCCAGTATCATACCCAAGGTGGAAGCTGTGAGTTTATTGTATAATTCACACTTTAATGGGGGGGGNGGGGGGAGGTGCATATTATTTACACTTGTTTTTATACCCCGCCACACAAAGTGGCGAGGTATTATGTGATACCCTGAGTCGTGTGTCCGTCCGTCTGTCTGTCTGTCCGTCCGTCCCCAGAAGATTTCCGACTAATAACTTGCGAACGATATAACACAAGGTCTTCAAACGTGGTATGTAAGTTGTTTACCACAAAACTCAGGTCAAGTTCCATTTTGGGTTCAGAGGTCCAAGAGGTTCTGGAGTTATGCCCCTTGAAACTTTGAAATTTTGCGAATTATAGGGTTTCCGACTGATAACTTGTGAACGAAATAACACAAGGTCTTCAAACTTGGTATGTAAGTTGTTTAACACAAAACACAGGTCAAGTATAATTTTGGGTTCAGGGGTACACATAGTTCAGGAGTTATGCCCCTTTTAACTTAGAAATTTTGAGAAACGTGGCGGGGTATCATGTAATGCACCATTACTATTTTATATATGATGTTACTTGTTGAAGAGTCACAGATTTAAAAAATGTACCAGTACTTAATTATGAGACGTTTTTGATCATTTCAGGGAGTTGTTCCAGTTGTTCCACAATGGATGCAGAATATGATGGATAAGTTAAAGAATCCACGGACAACAAGAAATGTGAAATTATATCTTACAAAACTTATCATCAATACATCTTCTGTAAGTTCATTTTCGACACGATATTTCTCAAATTGTGTTTTAAAAAAATTGATAGGTACTTTTGCTAGGTAAGTGGCGTCATACAGTAAGGTGAAATGGTTAAAGTCCTGATATGGGATGACAGCTGGAATGCATCCTGTACATGCTGTCAATGGCCTACATTTAATGCACAGTGACTTACATACATGTATATGTAGAATGGTTAAAGTCCATACCTGCTTACTGACATCTCACAGCAACCATAATTATGTACATGATGCATAAAAATGTGAGAACAGCTGCAATGTATGTCTATGACCTAAATTACACATGAACAATTCTGTAAATTAGAATGGTTAAAGTTTATTCCCACTTATTGACATGCCCCACATCAACCATATTTGTATGCATGATGCATTCTGTGGTGATGCAGTGCATGTTTTCGATGCTGTCTTTGACCTACATTTTATACATGAATGACTCAAATTAGCTAGAATGGTTAGATTCCATGTCACATATTAACCAGATTGGTATTCATAATGCATTTTGGAATGACAACTGCAATAAATACTTTGGATGTTGTCTGTGACCTACATTTTGCACATGAACGGCTCAAGAATGGTTATAGTCTGTTCATGTTTATTGACATGTCCGTATATATTTCGGCAATTACCATTTTTTGGTGTGTATTACACGCACATATTTTCCCCCAGAAAGGTCCTAGTGAGAGGGGATGCGTTTTATACATGCAAACTACAAAAGACCATTTTTTTCTGACCACGGCGAACTTAACTCGGAAATGACATTGGAAATAAGTATAAAATCCTTGTTGTGATCAAGATTCGAACCCTGTTTGATGATAACAAACTTTCTAATGTTAACATGATTAGATGTGTATTGTTTTCTATGTACACAGCATGTGTATTCAGAGATTTCCCAGTCCCTAAAATTTCATCTTGATCGTGTCCGCCATATTTGTTTTGATTAGCTGAAGCCGGTTCCGGTTTTCAGGTGTACATGATACTTGCAAGTCATAATGTAATTATATTTATGAAAAGGGATAGTTTAAATGAAGTTAATTAATGCATAAACCGATTATGAAGATCAATAAGGGAATATCACTTAAAAATTTACCAAAGGCAAACCGTAATATTTACGTATCCGTAACCGCCTTCGACTTTTAATTACGTTTGGAGATAAACTTCCTGTGTTTACAAAATCAACATTTTTCGTTTGCAAATTCCCAAAATGTTTGAACAAACCATTAAATAAATACAGATACAGTTATTCCTCTAAATATAAGTGAATAAAGCATGTGTTCCATTTAATTCAGTCCACAAGGTTACTCTCGGCGTCTTTGGACAGAACATGTTGTTGAAAATTTACTTGCGTTTTTTACATACAAACTAGATTTATTCTGATTCCTTTCCTCTGAGAAAGGGGGTGCGTTTTATACACCAATGCGTTCAATACACACCAAAATTCGGTACACATTTGGAATTAATAGAAACCATGTGACGCAATGAGGTGAGCTTAACAAGCAGTGGCTGCTTGGAATAATATGTTTTCAAATTTGTGGAAATGTAAAATAAAGAAATTTGCATGTAAAAATTGGGTTTGTTGAGGTATAACACAGATCAGAACTTTTACTATATAATTTAACAGTCAAAGTGTGGTGAACAAATTGGATATATAGAGTGTACCCTTATTAGCTCACCTGACCCAAAGGGTCAGTGTGAGCTATTGCTATCACTTTGCGTCTGTCATCTGTTGTCTGGCGTTAACTTTTCACATTTTCATCTTCTCCTCTGAAACCATTGAAGCAAATTTAACCAAACTTTACAGGAATGATGTATGGAAGGTCCTTCAAAAAGGTTGCACATTTCCTTCTGATTCGATAAAAGACCTGGCCGCCAGTGCGGATCTTAGTTTTAACATTGGACCCTATGGGAATAACATCATTTTCAACATCTGCTCTGAAACTCTTGAAGCAAATTTAACTAAACTGTACTGAAATGATGCATGGAAGGTCCTTTACAAAGATTGCACATTTTGTTCCGATTCGACAAAAAACATGGCCACCATCATGGAGCATAGTTTAACATTGACCCTATAGGAAATTCACATTTTTATCTTCTCCTCTGAAACCATTGAAGCAAATTCAACCAAACTTAAGAGGAATAATGTATCCACAAAGATTGCACATTTCGTTATAATTAGATAAAAAAACATGGTCTCCAGTGCTGATCTTAGTTTTAACATTGTACCCTATGGGAAAAACATCATTTTCAACATCTGCTCTGAAACTAATGAAGCAAATTTAAGTAAACTGTACTGAAATGATGCATGAAAGGTCCTTTACAAAGATTGTACATTTTGTTCCAATTCGACAAAAAACATGGCCGCCATCATGGAACATAGTTTAACATTGACCCTATAGGAAATTCACATTTTCATCTTCTCCTCTGAAACTGCTGAAGCAAATTCAACCAAACTTAAGAGGAATAATGTATCCACAAAGATTGCGCATTTCGTTATGATCAGATAAAAAACATGGCCTCCAGCGCAGATCTTAGTTTTAACATTGGACCCTATGGGAAAAACATCATTTTCAACATCTGCTCTGAAACTATTGAAGTAAATTTATCTAAACTGTACTGAAATGATGTACAGAAGGCCCTTTACGTCCTATGACCCTTTCCATACCCCAAAGTGATTATTTATTAACAAACTTGTTCTCGTCTTGTTATAGCTGAAATATTGCTCAGTAGACGATAAACAATATTCAATCAATCAATCAGATTTCTTATATTATTCGGAGCTGACAAAAGAAATGGCTTCAAGCACAGAACTTCGTTTAAAATGGGACCCCTATAAGAAAACATCTTTTTCGTCATACATGTCATATGCGCTGAAAATATTGAAGCAAATTCAGCCAAGCTAAGATTGCTTATTTTGTTTTGATCTGATAAAAAACAAGACCACCAGCACAGAACATTTTTTTTTCAACACAGGATCCTATAGAATAAACATCAGTTTATCCCTGCTGCAAGCATTTTGTCAGGTGAGCGATTCAGGCTCAGTTTCTGAGCCTCTAGAATTGATTTTGAAAACAACCCCCCATTTCAACAGAATAGAATGTGCCATTCTATATTGACTTTTTGGAACAACCCCCTTTCAACAGAATTGCTAACAGACATGGAGAGGGTAGGTTTTTTTTCAAATTATGTTTTTTCTTAAGTTACACTAGGCTTCTAATGTAAAGTTATATCTCATGCTTCAATCCTACAACTTGTTCCACTTCAGTAGTAAAAATGTATAAAATGTTAATGGAATCATGCAGGAAAAAGAAATAACAAAAGACATAAACAAATAAATTAATATTGATAAAATATGTTGGGAAATCTAAATTTTTTTACTTTACTTTGTTAAGACCCTGGATGTTGTTGTACAGAGAAAGTTATTGTCAGTTTGTTTTTATATTCAATTTATATGTATATTTGTATAAGGAATATACATACAGTTTGAAATTTTCAATAGTGTTATAGTTTAAGATTGTATTCACATTATATTTGCAGATTTTCAAGCAGTTTGCCAGACATTGGTTACGTCCCCTTTGTCAGTTGTTACTGGGAGGTACATATGGTGAAAGTGGTATAAATGTGTTTATAGTTGATGTCATTGTAACCATGTTGTCCTGGAATAAAGTGGCTATACCACAGGTAAGTCTTTACTTTGTATGTAGAAAATGTTAATTTTTTATTTATTTGAACTTTTTAGGCAGGACCTCTATTAAAAAGATCATTTAGGATATTTATGACCCATTTTATATTAATTATATTTAGCTCACCTGGCCTAAAAGGCCAAGTGAGCTTTTGCCATCACTTTGCGTCCGTCGTCCGTCCGTCCGTCAACAATTTCAAAAATCTTCTCCTCTGAAACTGCTGGGCGAATTGTAACCAAACTTGGCCTGAATCATCACCAGGGTATGCAGTTTCAAAATTGTGTTCGATTAGTCCGAGGGTCAAACAACATGGCTGCTGTTACTAAAAATAGAACATAGGGGTAAATTGCTGTATTTTGCAAATAACTCGAAAACCGTTACAGATATCAAATATCTGACAGAAGTAAAAATGATCAACATGGCAAGATCTACCTGCCCTGCAATTTTGAAGAAAATCTGAAAACCTGTCTTGGAGTTATTGCCCTTTTTCCGTAAAATTTTCAAAATTTTAAAAGTTTTTATTTTTCATTTGAAAAACTATAACAGATAGAGGTCAACTTTAAATAGCAAAAATGTTCAGCATATCAAAATCTACCCACCCTGAAATTTTGAAGAAAATACAAAACCCGTTGTAGGAGTTATTGCCCTTTTTTCACGGAATTTTTAAAATTTTTGTATTTTTTTGTCTTTTATTTCCAAAACTATAGAAGATGAAGG